>CALYDF020009330.1:0-10860 GCA_944474145.2 Dicrocoelium dendriticum
CGCGCTAAACACCCTACGGGACATGTCAAGCACCTGCTTTTTTACCCGTTATAAATCATTGTTCATTGTTCATGACCGTTGGCTGGAAATGAACGTATTGCCAACTCTTTACTAATGGTATTTTTGAGGGTGAACGCCTGGTGGATGAATCACCACTGCTTCGGGTCAAGTGCCTTTGCTTCCTCAGACTACGAAGTTCGAAGCTCGTGAATTCTGTAAACAAAGATTGCCCATTGGTGGTCAGATTTGCGAAGTTCCTCTTCTTTGCAGCGATCTCTAGATGTTCTTTCCAAAAGATGCCTGGAAGTATGCGCATCACGGGATGAGCCACGAGCAGAATGGACGACGGTTAACCGGCTCTTCCGTAATCAAAACAACTCGGAGTCACCAGAAGAAGTCGAGGTTAACCGTAATGCACTAATTTGGGTTACGTGTGACTCGTCTCAGCGTCGTAGAATGACCAAAATGCCATTCGTGCCACGAGTTAGACTCCGCTGGTTGAAGCAGTCCACCAGCTTCTTTATGGCATTAGATTGTTATGGTATTAGATTGCGAATCATCGACATAGGTGCACACGACGGACAAGGCACCCTGATTCTTTCCTGGGATTGTCCATTTCAGAGTATTAAATGTTTCCATTGCTAATGGTTTGTTGAGGGTGAAAGTTGTGGTGCAATAGTATTTCTAACTGCAACTACCGAAATCATATTCATCCTGTTCATCATTCTCATGGAGTCAAAGTATACGTAAAGTCACGTGTTGTCCGATGATGCGCTGGCACGGAGTGCGGGCTGTCTCCGCCATTGACTTAAGGTACGACGCGTCGCCGAAAGAGTGGAAACAGATAGATTCCGTAAAGTTGGGCTTGGAGAATCCGCTGGTGGTTGGGTTGATTCCGTGTTTGTCCATTTCTGGGATTGATGAGTGCCAGAAGAGTTCCGTAAAGAGCAATCGCCGCGTTGCTTCGTGCTCTGGCAGCTGGCTGTACTCTTCCGATCACGTATCTATTGTGATGCTCACTGCGAATTCCGGAATCAACGCCTAATGTCCTTCACAAGTCGTGTCTATCAGCTTGGGATTACGAGTGTGTGAATCCCTGTCAGATCAAATCCGAGTTGAATGCGGAGTACCACAAGGATCGGTGCTTGGACGGCTAGTATGTTTGACCAATATTAAAGAGATCACGCGCCTCATAAGCTCGAACTGCTTGCATTCTGCCGATAAAAGCAAGGTGTGGAGGGCAATCAATACACCAGATAATAATACAGTGCTTCAAGATGATCTGGATAGGGTACATATGGTCAATACAGAATCTACTTCGACTCAATGTGGACAAATGTAGAGTACTGCACTTACAGCGCAACTTCTGTAGTACAAACTCGGCAACCAGGAACTTCAAATGCCTTCTGATGCGAGGGATCTTGGAGTATTGGTCTAGGCCGACCTTAGGTGCTCGAAGCAGGCTGAACCGGCGTCAAGGAGGGGCATCCAACACTTAGGCCCCTTGACGCGTGCATTCGGACGATCCCAGCCTTCCAATGCACGGGGACCCCATGTGGACTTACCAGATTTTGTGTGATCCCAACCACACTTGCCGATACTTGCTAGGGCACATTCACAACAGCCATTTGAGATGCCACCATTTTAAAATGATAGAGCAGCACAGTTGCTTTGAACGCCGCCGGAATGTACTTTCCGTACGCGTTTGCCGAGCGTAGAATGCCCTACCAGAATCTGTCATATATGCCCCCACGTTGGCAGAATGCAAAGCCCGAGTTGACCGTGCACTTATTTCGCTTCAGCATCTTACATGACTCATTACTCATGGATAAGCACAAGTGTCTGTACAAGATTTCACTGGCGATAAAATCCCAGAGTTCTTTCCACTCCTTTACCTCGTGTAGGTATACACGAAGAAGAGACATGAATTTTTACCAACCTCCCATTTGCCGTTATTACTTATGGTTTTACCTTGGATTTACAGCTTACACTAAGTAAACCTCAGTGAGTTTACTGGTGTAAACCCAATTTTGCCAACAATTTTTTATATTTGTGCGTTTCACCATAACCATCCTACGGAAACTGTTAGGCAGTAACCTTTTTACTCGTATCGAACCATTCTTCCATTGTTCTATTGTCCACATGACTGGTGGGACAGATTGCTCTGCTTGTCGAATGATGTGGGTTGTTCACTGGCAACCCTGGTGAACTGAAGCTAGGTGCGAATTCTGAGCTTACGGTGGATCAAAAATGTGCCGCGGTTGCTTGAAAAATACCGTATATGAGTGAATCCTGGCTTTTTGTATGTCTTCTAGATTGCCCTGTCAAGCACAGTAACAGTCAATTAAACGATCTAAAGTCGATAAGGTCGGACGCGTGAGTTAGAGCGCGAGAGCTGTAAAAACAGCAAGATTTGCTAGAATTGTGATTCGCGGAAAAGAGTTCCTTACAAACTAGCTAGGGGAAAAGGCAATTGAATGCTGTCAGGCTGAGTAAAGCTGCTTGGGATGTCGGGCGATATAAATGGTTATTCCGCGAGAAGAAAGAACGCGAAAAGGTTACGGCAGCCCTGCATGTGGATACCGGTCGGTTGTAAGGATGACTTGGCCGTCAGCAAGAATTAGATAGATCATCGTGTCGTTTCGTCGATTAATTCATGGTTTCCGTTGCTACACCATAATTTGCAACTCAAGTTATCTATAGTGATGCAAACTACTAGCTGGTTCCAATTAGTAAAAGTGCACATGTTAAATCGGTCCCATTCTCTTTGGCTGATAATTCTGGACCTTTTGTGCGTCTTGAGTACTTGACAGCAAACTGAAATTGGCCACTATAAAAGACGATTGCGTAGAGAACCGACTACCGTTAACAGGAACCGAGTCCTTTCTATCACATCCATGGCGGATGGGATAACAGGAAATAACGAAAGCTGGTAAATAACCTTAAATGCAGCTTCTATTTCAAATACCCTGATTGTTGGCAATTTGGATGAAAACCGCTGGAATGAGCCATGCAAAACTGTACACACATAACCGGTTTGAACTGTCTGCCAATTTCTTAGGCTCAGAGCCCAATTTTGTCTCTTGCTTTCATTGCGTGGACACAGTTGAATCTGCGTGCGGTCGGCTGTTATTACAGGTGCAATGGGCGTTAGAAACAGTTCAGATTGGCTAGGAGGCTGCATGGTCAAGATGAGCAGAATGATACAAAGAATCAGCATGGATCACCCAAGTCCACTAAAGATTTTTAATAGATCACATAGTATGATAAGCATATCGTCCAGTCTCGTAAAACAGTCTTCTTTGAGCTCAACTAATCCGATCGACTGAAATTAAGTTTTACGCATTAGCAAAAAGAGAAGTATGTGGATTGGTTTTGGCGCGCTCACATTTTTGAGTATTTTGAAGGTGCACAGGGTCCTTAACCCTAAAGAAAATCCTGCAAGTTGTGGTGAAACGAAAAGCACACTGTCCCCGATAAACGATGACATCATGATTATTACAACAAAATCTGAATCTGAATCTGAAAAATTCCCTTGTCTTCCTTCATCTCGTTCATGGAGTAACATAGAGATCCAGTCTAGCAGTGGAAAATAACCGCTGCTTCCTAATGAAGGCAGGGCAGTCAAGCTGCCCTCCATCAAGTAAGCCGTGCGCTGAAATCGACTTGAGTTGACAGTAATTCATGCTAGCTCAAAACTCATGCTGTAGGTCAATACACACCCATAGTCTGCTATCAAAAGTGTGCGTTTCAGTGCAGACCTTAAACGATAGGCTTACTGGACGCTCAAGTAAACAGAAATATTGGTATGAAGCCAATCAAATTACACTTGGGTATCTAGCCATCAAGCGCCAAAAATGTCGAATCAGACCGTTTCGTCCGTCCAGGAATGAGTAGCCATATTCATTGCTTTAGTTCACTGAGCAGCTGTACTCCACTGCTGTGCTTGCGCGCTGGCGATTTAAATCTCTGGAGTACAGTAGGAGCGAAGCTATTGTTAACAGCCTAGTCATCTCATTTTTCAGCTGGATAAGTTCTTAGTCGAAACCTAAATGAAGTCTTCAATAACCCATGAGGCTGTCTAGATTTTGTGGTGTATTGGATACTTTGGCTGCGAGATATATTTTCGACGTCGTTGCGAGATGTCCGTGAGGCTGTACCCACGGACGTCGCGGATTTTCGGGTCACCGTGTGATGGACATTACTTTTGCTTCGGATTACTGTCTTACCAGTGTTTTTCTGTGTGAATCGTGCACCAATATTCTTCTTTTGACGCATTTTCCAAGCGGTGCAAATTTGGTGGCTATTCTTTGGCTAATTCCGAAGGTCTCCTTGATTTGCCCTACTGCCATCTCTGTCCGCCATCTTGGCTTTGCTCTAGCTTGTAATGCCGTCTCAAGCTACTTGTGGTTCGTGTTCGAAAGTTGTAGGAAATAAGGCTCATGCAGTTCGGGGCTTAGGCTGTGATGTTGCGTTCCATATTTCGTGCATTGGCTTATCAGTTGACGTGTGTCGAAAACCTCTCGACATCCGACATCAATTTTTCAAGTCATATGTGCTAAACGTCGCGGTGCAGGAGATCCGAATGCACAGCAACCTCCAACAACTGAGGGAAAATCCCTCTTTTAAAGAGAAAAAAACCGTTCACCACGTGGGGTCAAACGCCATCATTAAAGTACCTCTGTCACCTCGCCTTCTCTTGTCCCTCGGGATCTGCACCACCAACACCACCGTCTTCGACCCCGGCCGAGCCTCAGGTTCAATGTTCCCCACGGATCAAAGACTCAGACTCGGAACCTACGAAATGTCGCTTCACTGATGGGTCCGTGAATTTCTCAAAGCCTGTCTGTGAACTTTTGAAATCCGAGGATCCATGGACCAATCAAAAGCGCAAGAGGCCACGTAATCGAGTTCAGACGTCCCCTGCTGATAAACAACAACCCAATCAGTTAAGCGCCTCTAGTTCTGCTCCCACAGGTTCATCACCGATTTCGCTGAGGCGTCATAATCTCCTGGTGTTCCACGTACCAGAGTCAAAAGATGAAAACCCTCGGATACGTTATGATCACGATGTTGGGTTCCTCCAGGGGCTCATCGATAGACTATTGGATGTGGGCGAAGACAGTGTGTCGATTAAACAAGTAATCCGACTTGACCAGAAAACTAACCAGTCATGTCGACCGCTGAGAACCCCCTTTGCAAATCCCAATATGCCGCAGCTCATATTGTCTCTTCTGTCAAGGCTGAAAGGCATAAAAGTTCACATCCGCCGAGACTTGGAACCCGAAGACAGGGATTGTTTGAAGCCTGCGGTCATTAAGCTCAAACGCTGTACAGAGGAAGGTGAGACTGACTTACAAATAGTAAATTTTCGGGTAATCAAGAAGAGTGTACGAACCCGGATCAACCGGTTGCTCAACCTTCAGGCACGTCCCGCAGTACCTCCCAGGACCTCCGTGTGGTATTCGCCAACGTGTGCAGCCTAATGAACAAACGTGACGAACTGTGCCGCTTCGCTGTCTCGGAGAGGCCGGACGTTTTATGACTTACAGAGACGTGGCTAAACTCAGACGTTATACTCCAAGAAGTCGGCTTGTCAGGATACTCTTGTTTCCGATGCGACCGAAAATCAAAGGCTCACGGTGGTGTTCTGTTGTACATAAAATCGTCACTATCTGACAAAGTTACCAACCCCTATCGGAACGAGAATAGCTTATGCGAGCAACTGTGGTGCACAATCCGACTCAGGTGCGCAGAACTAATAGTGGATGTTATCTACCGTAGCCCATTAAACCGTTGCTGCGATTGGCTACCACATGTACTGAAGCACATGAGCCGCCCTCAGTTCTTACTGATGGGGATCTAAATTTACCTAAGATATTCTGGCCAGACGTTCGACTTTTTCTCGGTCATAGCAACGTTGAGGCTAAATTCGCTAAAATGACTATTGAAATCGGGGCAACGCAACATTTCATCCAACCGACGCGCGTCACTGCGCACTCGGCATTTTCGATGGACCTTAAGTATACGAGTTGCGAGCAGAAGATAAACGAGATCAAACACCTCGAACTTCTGGCAAACAGTGACCACTGTTCAATTGTGGCAACCTTAGAATTGTCGTTACCGTATTACAACCAACAGAAGCCTGCATTCAACTAATGGAAGATGGATTTAAACGGGCTCATCCAAGCCGTAAGTCAAACTGATTGTGTAGCGAGAACGACACGACAGGGGGTAGACGTTTATTGCACACCGAAAATGGGCACATGAGGGTCTCACGCCCGCCATCGAATACCGACTAGATTTCCGTCCCACAACGCAACACAGGTACGGATGTTAGAGACGAGCCAGTCCTTTCGCCTCGGAAGCTCTGACATGGAAGATCCGCCTTCCTGTTTTCGCCTCGATCTCCACTTCTCTGTACCCGATTTGGATCGGCCAGGAGTCGTTCGAGAGCTCTCGACTTGCTTGTTCTGGGCTGTGTCAATCGGCTCGGTCCTGTAGGCTGCGCTAGCAGCGTATATGTCTGATTTATTGCGATGTCCACATATTCCCGCTCCGTAGTTCCGGGCCCAGGCTCGTCGCTAGCCGTCCCTCTCGATCCGCCCTCAGCTAGCTCCGAAGAGCTCCCCCGAGGCATTCTTGGAAGCGGCCCCTCTACACCCGCCCCTCCTCGATTACCTCCCTTCATCTCGTACCATGGTCACAGGAGAGCAGCATTCACCCAACGTTTCATTCCTCCGCAGTCGATTAAGAAGTTGCCCGCTTTCTGGTCGATAATGGTGTAGGGGCCATTCCAGCGTTCTCTGAACTTGCTTGCGCCCGGCGCGTCATGATCCGACCGATCGTTGTTTCGTAACTTGACTCGTTCTCCAATCCTGAATGGCCTCCACTCGTGTGCCTCATGCTTGACGTCGTAATTTCGCTTATTCCGCGCTTGTCAAGCTTTGGTTTCGCTTCTAGCTTTCCCTCGCAGTCGCTCTTGATGTCCAGATGGATGTTTCCGCACACCCTGGTTCGGTAGGCAAGTATCGAGCGCAATACGTGGTTCTCTGCCGAACAGTTATTCGAATAGCGAGACCTTGGTGGTTGCTTGCATGCTGGTCCGATACGCGATCAGAACATGAGGCAAAGCATCTTCCCATGCCAACTTCGTGTAGTTTATCCACGTCTTCAATGTCCGGTTGAACCGCTCGGTCATGCCGTTGGTTTGTGGGTGGTACGGTGAAGTTCGCCGTCTCTGGATGCCCCACTTGTCCAACACTGCCTTAAACGCTTTTGACTCGAAGCAGGGCCCTTGGTCCGTGATGATACACTGTGGGATCCCATACCTTGCAGGCACATTGAATTCGAATACTTGCGACACTGTCTCGCCTGTTTGGTCCTTGATTGGTATGGCTTCCATTCATCGAGTGAAGTGGTCAATCATCACTAGAAGGTATCTGTTTCCTGTTCGACTCACTGATAAGGGCCCAAAGACGTCCAGTCCCCAACACTGAAGTGGCTCACCAACCTCCATCGATCGCATCGGCGGTCTCGGGGACTCCATCTCCCGACTCGTTTGGCAGTTTGGGCACTCCCGAAGGTATGCCGCGACGTCCTTCCTCATGGTTGGCCAAAACACTCGCCTCCGCAGCAATTCAAAGACCCGCTGGAATCCCATATGGGCGCCATCATGAGTTATACGCATCACAAGTTCTCGCTTATCTGGTGGAACAAAAGGCACTTTCCGTCCGTCTATCGCCACCACCACGTTATCGTTTTCGACCTTCAACCTGTCCCAGATCTTGAGAAGTTCCTCCACCTCTTCCGGTGTGGCCTCCGGTTTGGTGCCAGCCTGTAAGTGAGAGCACAACACATTCACGAATTCATCTGTCCTTTGATCTCCCAGCAGGTTCTTCTCCCCCATCGCGATCGCACGCACCGGTATCGCATGGTCTGGCATGATGTCGTCCAAACACGGGCGTGACAACATATCTGGCAATACATTCTGCGTTCCATCCACGTGCTCAATGGTGAAGTTGAATTCCTGCAATCGGTAGGTACATCGCGCAAGCCGTCCCCGCGGGTCTTTCGCAGTCATCAACCACAAGAGCGGTTTGTGGTCAGTGACGACCCGGAATTCATTCGCCAGTAAGTAATTTCTCCACTTCTCTAACGCCCACACGATGGGCCAAGCATTCTTTCTCCGTTGTTGAATACTTCTGTTCCGCCCCCGTCAGCACTCTGCTCGCTTACTCCACCACCCCAGCCGGTTGAGACAAAACCGCACCGATCGCCAGGTTGCTTGCGTCGACCGCTACAGTGAACCTCTCACAAGGATTGGTAGCCGTAGACATGTCGGGGCTTCTGCTATGCCTGCCTTTAGATGGTCAAAGGCTTGATCCGCTTCAGCTGTCCACGCGAACGGCACGTCCTTGCGAAGCAGCTTTAACAACAGACTGACCTTCTCTGCGAACTGGGGTACAAACTTTGAATCATATGCCACCACCCCCAAAAACGTACGGAGCTGACGCTTGGATTTTGGTTTTGCGAAGCACTTTATAGTCTCGCGTTTCTCCGAAAGTGGATGGACTTGACCATTGCCCACGATGTGACCCAAGCATACAATTGACTTTTGGGCAATCTGCGACTTTTTACGACTGAGTGTCAGACCAGCCTCGTCCAGTCTCTGCAGTACTGCTCCAAGTCTGGTTACATGTTCCTGTTCCGTCTCAGAGAAGACGATGATGTCATCACCATAAACAATCACGCCTTGCAGGTTCGCGAGGACCATCAGCAACAAACGCCTGAATGTAGCCGGGGCGTTGCACAATCCAAACGGCATTCTCAAAAACTCATACTGCTGGCCATTGACACTGAAAGCCGTCTTGTGGCGATCTTCTTCTGCGATCGGCAGTTGCCAATATCCCGAGCGGAGATCAATCGGAGATATCTGCTTGGCACTGTGAAGGCTTGAGAAAATTTCTTCCATCTGAGGCATCGGGAATGCATCCTTCACCGTCACACTGTTTAGTTCTCTGAAATCGATGCAAAATCGATAGGTTCCGTCGGCCTTCGTCAATAGCACGGGTGATGAATACGGGCTGTGCGTTCGCCTGATGATTACTTTCGATTCCATCTCGGTCACCTGCTTCTATATCTCAACCAGGGTGTTCTGTGGAATTTGTCTGAAGATTGGCTTGCATTGTCCTCCTGGGATCAACGGTATTCGGTGTTCAACCCAATAGCAAAATCCGTAATCATCTTCCGCGTCTGTGGATAAGTGGGCATACCTGCTCAGTACGTTGCGTATTGCATGGTTCTGACAATCAGGCACGGCTTTGAGGGCACCAACCCGGTCGGTTCTCCCCTTGTCCATCTCGATGGTATCGTTAGCCACGATCACCACATCGTTTCTCAGGTCAATTGTGACACCGAGCCGTTTCAGGATGTCGGTTCCGATGATGGTTTCGGTCGTCTCCTCCACGATGAACATGTCATGGCGGATGAGCGTTTCTCCTATCCTGATTCGTAACCGCTGCGTGCCCGTCACTTTCAAAGAATGCCCGCCGACCGTCTGCATCGTGATTGAGGATGGGTTTACTGGAACCCCGTTGAACCTCTTCGTAATTGACACTGCCGCTCCTGTGTCTACTATGGCTCGGACAGACACACCTTCTATAGTTACCTGGAGGACTGGTACTCGCCACCGACTCGGCATGGATAGAAAGAAACAATGGGACACATTGACGTTGGTGTAGAATCTCGCCACATGACCACTCTGGTTGCATCGGAAACAGTGGCGACCGTTCCAGGTTACCCGTACATTGCGTTGTGAAGTGGTGCTTGAAGACTCTATCGACAACAGCTGCTCCACCATTTCGGATAGGCGATTTACTTTCTGTTCCAACTCAGCATGCTGGATGCTTCTCACTGTCACTCGTTCCGACGAATTCTGGGCGACCGTCACCAGATCCAACACTTTGCTGTCTCCCACCATCGACGCCAGTTTCACCTGATCACGGAGTGGATCGGGCAGACTTCGGATAAACTGCTGTTTCAGTAGGCGCTCTCTTGCGTTGCCCTCTAACTCGGGGAGCCCAATCGTTAGATGTCTGTCCAGCTGCTGGAAAAACACCATCAAATCCTCCTGTTCGTCCCATCTGGCTGCGTGAAATCGTTGCAGTGCTCGTTCTCTCTCCAGATCCTTCCCAAATTCTGCACACAAGGCAGCCCTCATCTCAGCGAACGAACAACCGGGTTTGGCCTTTCGAGTGAGCAGATACACCGCCTTGGCTCGTCCACTCAACCGTGTGCCCAAAGCAATTAGCAAATTTGCATCCCCCTCACACCCGTGCAAGCCGCAATTCCGTCGAACTCATCGAGCCACGCCTCCACGTCACCGGCCGCAAATTGCTCCAACCGGGTCAACTCCATCGCGATTGGTCACGGCACCAGTGTAGCGAGAACGACAAGACAGGGGGGTAGACGTTTATTGCACACCGAAAATGGGCACATCAGGGTCTCACGCGCGCCATCGAATATCGACTAGATTTCCGTCCCACCACGCAACACAGGTACGGATGTTAGAGGCGAGCCAGTCCTTTCGCCTCGGGAGCTCTGACTTGGAAGTCCCGCCTTCCTGTTTTCGCCTCGATCTCCGCTTCTCTGTACCCGATTTGGATCGGCCAGGAGTCGTTCGAGAGCTCTCGACTTGCTTGTTCTGGGCTGTGTCAATCGGCTCGGCCTCGGTCCTGTGGGCTGCGCTAGCGGCGTATTTGTCTGATTTATTGCGCTGTCCACATATTCCCGCTCCGTAGTTCCGGGCCCAGGCTCGTCGCTAGCCGTCCTTCGCGATCCGCCCTCAGCTAGCTCCGA
>CALYDF020009331.1:0-10873 GCA_944474145.2 Dicrocoelium dendriticum
AGAGCTCTGATGACTTTACAGTTGTCTCTGGTGTGAAGCAAGGCTGTGTCTTAGCTCCTGCCCTGTTTAATATCTATCTTCATGCAATGTTGTCTTGTGCTTTTGATGCGGCTTGTGCTTACGGTGTTCGTGTGGAGCACCGTATGATGGTGGGTTGCTGAACATCCGTCGTTTCGGTGCGAGAACTCTAGTCTGTGAGACAACTATCCGTATGTTGCTGTTTGCTGACGACTGTGCGTTGTTTTCACACAGCGCGGATGAGTTGCAGCACATGACTAGTGTTCTGGGTACGGCCGCAGTTAAATTCGGGCTCACCTTTAACACAAGCATAACTGTCTGTCTCTTTCAGCCTTCAACGGAGGTGCAATCTTCAATATTGCCGCGAATCAGCATTGGTGCTGAAGTATTGGAAACCACCTCCCGCTTCTGCTACCTTGGGAGTGTGATGTCGACTGATCAGCAACTACACGTTGAGTTGCGTAATCGCGTGTCGAAGGCGGCAGCGGCATTCGGGAAGCTTGAGTACCGAGTGTGGAACAACCATCAGCTTAGCATTGGCACGAAGCTGATGGTGTACAAATCCATGGTACTGTCCGTTCTTCTATACGGCAGTGAACGTGGACGATGTACCGGCGGGCTTTGCGATATCTCGAGCTGTTCCGTCAACAGTGTCTGCGACGAATTTTGCGGATCAGTTGTGGCGCCAGAGTTGCAGACACGGAAGTGTTGCGCCGAAGTGAGATGTATGCAGTGGACGGCATACTTTTATTGCGACACCTGAGATCGCTCGGTCATGTGAGTCGTATGGATTCGAGGCGGATACCGAAACAACTTTTATACGGTCAGATGAGTATTGGGAAGCGGCATGCTGGGAAACCAAAGTTAGGTTACCAGGACATGATTAAAGTGAGCCTCACACGTTCTAATCTTGATTGCAGATCATGGGAATCGAAGGCGGTTGATCAGCGTGCATGGAGCGATCTAATCACGAAGGCAGTTGCTGAAGTGCGGGAGAAAGCCCTCATGCATGCAGAGAAGAAGCGGCAAGTGCGGAAGCGGCAAGCACCGATGAATTGTACTCCATCGACATCGAGCGCATTGTGCTGCAGAACTTGCGGTCGCGAGTGCCTTAGTCAGGCAGGCCTATTGAGCCATGAGAGAGGTCACTCGGGACTACTGCCGAAGCGCCGACGGGTCCCGCAGTGAACGTAGGCAGCACCGGCGCACCGTTTGTAGGCACGCTGAATTCGATTCACTAACCGCATGCTTGCATGCTAAGTCCCTTTATTTCAGGTGCTGGGTTTTCGGTTCTCTCCTAATGCCTTTCTTTCTCATACAAATGTCTAGTGGGCCATGAGCTAGGCCATTTGGAGCCACTACAGAAGCGACGACGGGTCCTGCAGAGAATTACAGCGAGCCGGCACAGCGTTTGTAGGCACGCTGAATTCGATTTACTAACCGCGTGCTTGCATGCTAAGTCTCTTTATTTCAGGTGGTGGGTTTACAGTTTGTGCCTTAATGCTTTTCTTTCTCATATAAATATCTCTCTGTACTCTATTCCATTAACTTGCACACATCGCTTCAGCCAATTGTATTCGATTTCCATAACATTTTTGTGTTCGTGGCATTCCGTGAACTATACTTTCTGACCTCGTGCACTCAGCTAGTATCTGTTTGTAAACAACTTATTACATATGCTATTTACTTACGGTTTATATCACCGTTTCCTTATGCATTAATCGAGTTTTTCTCTTTGTCTTTCTCTCTATCCCTCTCAAGTGATTGGCTGTTGTTTGATATCCCCGGTGTGGCTGCGCTTGATGTGCATGTTGACAAGGTGCCTACCTGTCTATTACACACTACCTTGTCGATACTGGCTCCAGGAGACGGTTGGTCGTTGCTGGAGGGGACGGGGTGCACGGTTCTTGTGGCCGTGCTAGGCTCGAAGAGTGGTTCCATGCAGTCAGTGTGGAGCGGACTACGGTCCAGCCACCGCCTTGTGTGCGCTTGATTCCCAAATACAGCGTGCTTGTGTTTGCCTGTGAAGGAGTGTGGGCCGGCTCCGTTGATGAAACGTGGTTCCCATCCGCATGCCTCCCGGTCTTATTCCTTCGGGTTTACACTGGATATGGGGTATGTGGTTGGAGCTGTGGGTGGTGCAGCGCAAGCCATCCATGGTCCCTCTGTAGGCGCAGGCGTCCTGTGGCTGGCCACAGTGACAGGCAAATCCGAAACCGGATGCCGCCAGCCATGTGTGTGGCGGGTTACCGCCACGCCAACCCGTAGTGCATGCACGTTAAATTACCGGTCCATTTGCCTTCGTCGTCCTGCGCATTACAACGCCAACGACATTCTCCCTAGCTAGCTCTCTCCGGGTGCCCTATTTTTAGCATTAGCTAACGCTCCTCCCGTCCAATAAACTTCTTCCCTAGTTTACTTTTGTGTCTTCTACCCACTACTTTTGGTTGGCCGTCTAGTCGCGTACCGGATATATAGCGCACGATCTACGCGCTATAATTGGTGACCCCGAAAAATACTATTTTGGTGAGTTCGGTACTAATATTACTTTTCAGATCCGGTAAATTATTCTGTCTACCCTTCTACTTTTACTTTTTAATACTTGCATTCACTTTCACACGCTCCGTAATTTTTCACCATGAAGGTTATTCACTCACCTGACGATCAGGTTAGTGCGTTCCGTTTTCCTATCCCGCCTTTCCGTGATACTAACCCTAAGGCCTGGTTTAACCAGCTAGAGTCCATTTTTTCGTTACATGGCGTTAACTCTGACAGCGTCAAATTTCACTGCGTTGTCGCCGCGCTTCCCCCGCAAGTCGTCGATGACCTCGACGACATCTTGGAACTTCCGGAACATCAGAAAAGTTACGATGAGCTTAAGGCCGTCGTCTTAAAGCGATTTGGCATATCAGACCATGCTCGCGTCACGCAGCTTCTTAACGAAACCGAGCTAGGGGATCGAAAGCCTTCGCAGTTGCTGCACAAGATGCAAGCTCTAGCTAAGCCTCTCGCTGTTGGCGACTCTTTCCTTAAAGAGATGTGGCTTCGTTGCCTGCCACGTGACATGCGCAATCCCTTGTATGCAAACGATGCGCCTCTTCCTCAGCTCGCCGATATTGCCGACCGTATTTGGGAATCCAACGCCCAAATATCTCAGGTTCAGTCTACCTCCAGTACAGAGGTAGCAGAACTAAGAGCGCAAGTAGCCGCATTGACCAACCGACTAGAGAAGCTAACACAATCCGGATCCAACCGCCGAAATCGTTCCAGTAGTCGCAGTCCTCCTAGATCACGTTCGAAATCTCCCCCTAGGTCAAGCTATTGCTGGTACCACGAGCGATTTGGTCATCAGGCCAGATCGTGTCGCCCACCTTGTTCCTTCAAGCGCAACATGCAGGGAAACGGGTAGGCCAGCACGTAGGGGCGACGGACGTTGCTGGCTGCCCCAGTCGCCTTTTCTTTGTCACCGATCGCAGTACGGGAGTACGCTATCTCGTTGACACCGGCGCAGAAGTCAGCGTTATCCCACGTGATTCTAATGATATCGAAGAGGCGACCGGTTCATTGCGCGCAGCAAACGGCACCACCATTCGCGTGTATGGTCAACGCTCGCGCACGCTTAATTTAAACCTACGACGTTCATTTAAATGGATCTTCCTCGTCGCAGATGTCCAGACGCCAATTCTTGGCCTTGACTTTCTGCAGCACTTCGATTTACTTGTTGACGCGAAGCAACGCCGTCTGATCGATCGTCAAACAAATCTGGCAGTTATAGGTACTTTGACCGACATAGAGTCAATCAGTCCTGTATACGCCAACCTGTCAAGCTCGCCTATCGGTCAGATGCTTAATACCAAGTTCCCGCAAGTCTTTCGTGCAATGGCACCGTTTTCATCCGCCACTGATGCTGCGAAACATCACATCGTTACGAAAGGTCCGCCTGTTTTTGCCAAAGCCAGGCGAATGACCCCTGACAAGTTGAAAATTGCTCGCGCAGAATTCGAGCACATGCTTGAACTAGGCATCGTTCGCCCGTCTAAAAGTCCCTGGGCGTCGCCGCTCCACATGGTGCCCAAAAAGTCAGGAGACTGGCGTCCATGTGGTGATTACCGCGCGCTCAATAACGTTACTGTTCCCGACCGATATCCGATTCCTCACATTCAGGACATCACGGCAAGCCTGCGCGGCACCCGTGTGTTCTCGAAAATCGATCTGGTTCGCGCGTATCACCAGATTCCAGTCGCTGAGGAAGACATCCCGAAGACTGCTGTAATCACGCCGTTCGGGCTGTTCGAATTTTTGCGTATGCCGTTCGGTCTTCGCAACGCAGCCCAGACTTTTCAACGACTCATCGATTCAGTCACTAGAGGTCTAAATTTCGTCTATGCATACATCGACGATATCCTAGTTGCCAGCGCGTCTAAAGAACAGCACGCAGAACATCTCAAAATACTTTTCGATAGGCTGGCCGCTAATAGCATCACTGTCAACCCTGACAAATGCATATTTCAGCAGCCTTCCGTCGAATTCCTTGGCCACCATATTGATCAGTATGGTATACGGCCTCTAGACGATAGAGTCCGCGCCATCAGAGACTTCCCGGTTCCGACTACGTTAGCCGCTATTCGCCGTTTTAACGGCATGCTCAACTACTATCGACGTTTTCTTCCACACTGTGCCAATTTGCTAAGTCCACTAACCGACCTACTTCGTGGACGTAAAAACGGTCAGGTGGAACTGACTGCCGCTGCTGCTGAAGCTTTTAAAGCCAGCAAAGAAGCCTTAGCCAAAGCCGTTATGCTTCATCATTTCGATCCGAATGCTCCGCTCAGTGTTGCTGTTGACGCATCAGACACCGCCATTGGCGCCGTCCTACAGCAACATACAAATGGGAGCTGGAAACCTCTTGCATTCTACTCTAGACGCCTACAACCCGCCGAAGTCAAGTACAGCACGTTCAGTCGCGAACTGCTGGCCGTTTACTCTACAGTTCGACATTTCCGACACGTCCTCGAAGGTAACACCTTCATTATCTTCACCGATCACAAGCCGCTTACCTACGCATTCCGAAATCAATCAGCTCGACACTCACCACGTGAGATTCGTCAGCTGGATTTCATCGCCCAATTCTCGACTGATATCCGACACATTTCTGGCCAACAAAACGTCGTCGCTGATGCTCTTTCAAGAGTATCTGCGATTGGCCCTGCCGGGCAGGCAATCGATTTGTCTGCTATGGCCGCCGCGCAATCAAACGACCAAAGCTTTTCGGAACTTCGCGATTCTTCTTTGAAGATATCCCCGCACCCTTTGCCGTCATCTGATGGTACCATTTTATGCGACACATCTACCGGACGACCTCGACCCGTCGTTCCAGAAACTTTTCGCCGTATCGTTTTCGACACCCTCCACAATATCGCCCACCCAGGCATTAAAGCTACTGCTAAGCTTGTCTCTGAGAGATACGTTTGGCCGGGGATGCAACGCGATCTTACGCGCTGGGCACGCAGCTGTCTCACCTGCCAGCAAGCCAAGATTCAGCGGCACGTGTCCGCTCCGCTTGGTCGCTTTCCGTCCGTTTCAGCGCGATTTGCCCATGTCCATCTCGACATAGTGGGACCTCTGGCCCCGTCCAAAGGAATGGTCTACATTTTGACCATGATCGATCGTTGCACCCGTTGGCCCGAAGCCGTTCCCATCCCTGACGTAGCTGCGGAAACCGTAACACGCGCTTTTGTCGAGCGCTGGGTCGCTTCACACGGCTGTCCAGCCACAGTGACTACAGACCGCGGTCCGCAATTCGAATCTACGACCTTTAACGATCTCCTTAAACTCATTGGATGCCAACGCATTCGCACGACCGCCTATCATCCGCAAGCGAACGGCATGGTGGAACGTTTCCACCGACAGTTGAAAGCCTCACTTAGCGCCGCCAATGCGCTGAGTTGGACTGAAGTGCTGCCTATGATCCTCCTTGGGATCCGATCAGCCCTAAAGGCCGATCTACGTACGTCTAGCGCCGAGTTAGTATATGGACAACCACTGCGTTTACCTGGCGATTTCTTCTCCGTTAGTCCCAGAATTACCCGTTACGACGCAAATTATGCACGTCAGCTTGCCACGAGCATGCGTCAGTACAAGCTTCCCGACGTTAGAGAACAACAACGTAAATCTTATATTCCACAAGACCTGCAGCATTGTCCGTTCGTTTTTCTCCGCCTCGATGGTCTCCGCAGACCACTGGAGCGACCTTACGAAGGTCCTTTCAAGGTCCTGCAGCGTAAGGACCGCGTTTTTATCATCGACCGTCACGGTAAACGCGAAGCCGTTACAATTGACCGTCTCAAGGTTGCCCACGTGGAACCTGAGCTCAACGAAGACCCTTACTCGTCTTCTGACGAATCAACGCAGCCTATGATGGAAGACTCGACTGCTTGCAACATCCCTGACCCCAAGTTTCACGCCCCATCCAAGCCTTCCACTTCAGCTCCACCGCTTCCCATCGAACCAACTACCACGTCTTCAGCAGTTCCTCCAATTTTGCGATCCGATAGGACGTCTAAGACGACGCCTTCCTCTGATTCGAATAAGTCGACTAGGTCGGGTAGACGCGTTCATTGGCCAGCGCGATTAAGGGATTAGTGTTTCTTTCACTTTCCTTATCGTTTTTCTTTTCCCTTTTGGCCAACAACGTACCAAACCCCCCAAAAGCTTTTGAAAACGCCAAAAAAACCGACAAAAGTTTTTTTGAAAACCTAAAAAGAACGCAAAATGTTTTGAAAACCCAAAAAAGAACAAAACGTTTTGAAAACACAAAAGAGCTGCGTTTTGCCTGACGCCTACCTCATCCGGTAAGTGTCACTCTTGCTTTTGTCCTCGCCTCCACCGTCACTGCTCTTGTTTCCGTTTATCTTCCATGTATGAACCGGAGGAGATGCCAAGCCTGAAGCGAACATTTGACCTTCACGAACTCGCGAACATTTAACGCTTACGAACTTCCCCCATTTTGTGTTTTTGGCACCGTTATGGAGGACACGGGTGGGAGCCCGCTAGGGTCCGATCGCCTGGTTCTCCCCCAGCAGCTGCATCAGGTTTCACTTCCTGGTCTCGCAGAAGGCTGGCCCGCGACGGACAGTCCTCACGTAGATCGAAGGGTCACCCACGGTTTCCCTTCTAGGAGGGGGGCTGTGTAGCGACCTGGAGATTCCCCCGTATGACTGTGTAAACTATTCTAAAATATTGAAATTATAGCTTTCTTATGTATTAGGGAAGTATTCGGTTTGCCTGTTGGAAAGTTGTTCCCGTTTGTTGAAAACACGAACACGATCTCCGCCTTTGGCGCGCGGCTCGACTGCGAACGACGCTCCGTCTACGCTCTCGACGCCAACGACATTCTCCCTAGCTAGCTCTCTCCGGGTGCCCTATTTTTAGCATTAGCTAACACTCCTCCCGTCCAATAAACTTCTTCCCTAGTTTACTTTTGTGTCTTCTACCCACTACTTTTGGTTGGCCGTCTAGTCGCGTACCGGATATATAGCACACGATCTACGCGCTATACTGCCACCACACACGGGCAATGGACCGCAGACAGCGGTGCTCGAAGACGGATAGCCTGCGCAAGTCATCTTTACGAATGGGCCAGGTCTCGCATCCGTACAACAGTACAGCACGAACAGTTGCACAATAGACCCGCCCTTTGATGGAGAGACGAATGTCGTAGCGACGCCACAAATGTCTCAGTCTAGAAAATGCGAGGCGTGCTCTCGAGATGCGCATCGAAGCCTCGTCTCCAATAGCCCCGCCAGCAGTGATGCAACTTCCCAAGTAGACAAAGCTCTCCACAACCTCCAGTGTCTCACCAGCAAGCGTGAGTGCAGGCAGAGGCACCTGCCAGTCTTGGAAAAGAGCCTTGCATTTGGATGGCGAAAAGTACATACCGTACTTTGATGCTTCAATCGTCAAGCGGTTTAATGCAAGTTGGACGACCTGTGGATCGTCACCCAGCAAGACGATATCATCAGCATAATCCAAATCAACAACTCGACTACCTGGGAGGAGCTCAATGCCAGCGTTCAACGAATCGCTCAGAGCGTTCTTCAGGACATCATCAATGGCAAAGTTGAATAGGAACGGAGAGATAGGGCATCCTTGTCGAACTCCACTGGAGACCACAAAGGTAGGCGAAAGCATGCCATAAGCCCTAACCCTGCCCGAGGTCAGACTATAGAGAGCGCGCAGTATGGAGACGAACTTCTCAGGGACACGGTTCCTCAGAAGGCACTGCCACAGTACTGTACGATCGACAGAATCGAAGGCTGCACTGATATCCAAGAACACAGCAATCGTTGGCCTCTGATACACATGGCGGAGCTCGAGGATCTGGCGGAGTGTGAAGATTTGATCGATGCAGCCGCGACCAGGGCGAAACCCAGCTTGTTCTTCTCGTTGCAACGATTCGCGTGTTGGGGATAGCCTGCGAAGTATGATGGACACCAGCAGTCTGCAAACGACGGGGACTAAACTTATTCCTCTGTAGTTGGAGCAGATTGTGCGCAGGCCCTTTTTGAAGGTGGGGACGACTATCGATTCACCCCAAGATGATGGAACCTTCTCTTTCGACCAAATTTTCGAGAACAAAACGGTGAGTTCTCGGACCAGCGATGCGCCACCATCTTTGAATAGAGCTGGGTGAAGACCATCAGGGCTGGGAGCTTTATAACGCTTCATGTGCCGGAGCTCCTGCTCGATTTCCTGGGAAGAGGGAGAGTCTGTTGGGGTAGACCACTCGGCCCCAGCGCGAGCGCCAGAGGTAGCAGATGGAGCTGGGGGCCAACAAAACTGCGAGCAAAAATGTTCGGCCCATCGCTCCAACCGTCGTTGAAGGCTGGTGATTAAGGTGCCATCCCCTTCGCATATTGTTTCACTTATACCAGATCGAGCACCTTCGGTGACTCGAAGGAGATGGAAGAGTTTCCTGGTATTACCAGAGAGACTAGCAAGCTCCATCTCCCTAGCACGTTCACACCACCAAGCTTCGCGGTCCATTTGCAGACTCCTGCGCAACTCTCGACCAAGGTATTGGCGTTCTTCAACGTGTCTGGAATCCGATGGGATCAAGCGGCGTCTGTCCATCAGCGATAAGGAGTCGACGGAAATCCAATGTTTCGGTGGGTGACGGGTAACTCCACAAGTGTCGATACTGGCGGAAACTAACGCATCTTTGATATGCGCCTACTGCGAATCGAGATCACCGTCAATAGTTGAGCCAAGCAAAGTTGACAGTGAGGCTTGGTACCTGGTTAAAACCGCAGCGTTTTGTAGATCCGCGACGTCCGGTCGGTAGTGGGCGCGCTTAGGTGATCCTCCGAAACGCATGCAAATCTTAGCACGAACCAATGCGTGATCAGAGTCTAGGAAAGTTGACCAGTACGATCGGCAGTCCGTTACGCTTCCGCACCATCTGTAACTGATTGCTATGTGGTCAAGCTGGGAGCACTCTTGCGTTTGTGAGGGCGGGCGCCAGGTAGCGGTCTGTCTCCTCGAGTGTCGAAAACTAGTGCTCGAAAGAAACAAGCGATGATCAGAGCAAAGAGCAAGCAGTCTGTCTCCATTGTCTGATCGACTGCCACCGAGACCAAAACTACCCCCAATGTGGTGCTCACTTGGTAGAAGGCGGCCAACCCGTGCGTTAAAATCCCCGGCAAGAATGACTATATCCGTCCGTTTGGAGGAACGCAGAAGTTCATGTAGTTGTTGGTAAAAGCTATCTTTAACTGCATCCGGGCTGCAGTCTGTAGGGGCGTAGGCGGAGACGACAAATAAGGCACGCTTAACATCTCGACGCCTGCTTACGTTACATGAACCTCTTAGTCTGACTGCACATACTCGGCTGTTGACTGGGATCCAGTCAAGCAGAGCTGATTCAGCCCTGGCACTTAATACAACCCCAACACCAGCTTGACCAGTGGCGGCAGATTCTGGGTCTCCGGAAAGCCGCAAATAGTATTTGGCGTCAGAGTTTACCGGAGAGGCCATTCTGATGACGGCGCTAGAGTCTTGTAATCTGGTCTCTGAAAGACAACAGATGTCTACCGATAGCGTTTCAAGAGTATGAGCCAGACATGCTTGTCGTCCGATCTGCATCAAAGTTCGAACATTAAACGCTGCGAGGATGAATGGAGAACCAGGTCGAAGAAGAGCTGGAGCTTCGGTGGAGTGATAGGCGGTTGCGATCGCAGGACATTGAAAACCGGGAGTTTATCTGTTACTTCCATCAGCTGCGAGACTTGGGTCGTTTGTGACGGTGACCGTAGAAGACACAAGAGTACATGTATGTGAAGGACGGGAGGTGGGGTGGTCTGTGAGTGGACGTTGAGCGGTTGAGTTAAGACAGAAGAGCGGCATAGCAGTAGTAGTAGTGAGCGGTGTAGTCCATGATTCGTCAGTGGGCGTGATACTACCCGGTTGCCCAGGCCGAAGTAGAGGGTTGTCTTAGGGGGCTCTACCCCGAGCCTTTGATCAAATATCTAACCTACAAGGCAGAAGGTCGATATGAGGTCTTCGCAACCCGTTGGGAGCCGGTGACCAAATAGAGGGTTCGTAGGTCTTTCGGTCCATGAAGGACTAGGGGCCCAACGCACACTTGAAGTACAATGCCTCTCAGGGAGGGGCAATGGGCAGTGACTTTATTTAGTTAGAGTCACATCCGCCAAGTCGCAGTGTTGTTAATCAGACATTTGTGGCTTTTATAGGGAGAAAGCTTGCCAGGCGAAAACCCACCACCTCCCGGAACACTGCCGCCGAACCATTTGCTGGATCGGGAAAAACCCAAACCGCTCAGCTGGCACCTTGAGGA
>CALYDF020009332.1:0-10872 GCA_944474145.2 Dicrocoelium dendriticum
CTATGTGCTGACCTTAATACGCATATTGGCAGCACTGCTTTCAAGCACTAACATCCACATCGTGTCATATGTGCCCACCGGAACTCTTGATGACGTTGAGCCAAATTGATTCTGTTGCTGTAGGCCACACATGGCGCATCTCATTTCAAGACCGTCAATCAATCTTGAGTATGTGTCTGCATTCGGAACAGGTTCCTCTGTCTCCCATTTCACCTGCCATTTTAGTGACACCCATATATGGGGTTTGTTCTGCCTCCCTGAATAATGTTCTATTAACTGGCCACGTTGCTGGCACTAATTGCGCTTATCTTCGGTAATTTTGTTGCGTTTGTAGCATTTTAAGTAACTTGTGGACATTTCGTACTTATCACGGATTTGTTGCTAACCAACTTACTTCATATGGTAATTTACCGAAGAGTTATGCCACCGTATCTGAATGCATTATTGGGTTTACATTATTTCAGCTTGTCGTTTAAAGTGAATGGGTGTTGTTTGATATCCCTGATATGGTTGCGCTTGATGTGCATGTTGACAAGGTGCCTACCTGTCTATTACCCACTACATCGTTCATACTGGCTCCAGGAGACAGTTGGTCGTTGCTGGAGGGGACGGGGTGAACGGTTCTTGTGGCCGTGCTAGGCTCGAAGAGTGGTTCCATGCACTCAGTGTGGAGCGGACTACGGTCCAGCCACCGCCTTGTGTGCGGTTGATTCCCCAAATACAGCGTGCTTGTGTTTGCCTGTGAAGGAGTGTGGGCCGGCTCCGTTGATGAAACATGGCTCCCATCCGCATGCCTCCCGGTCTTATTCCTTCGGGTTTACACTGGATATGGGGTATGTGGTTGGAGCTGTGGGTGGTGCAGCGCAAGCCATCCATGGTCCCTCTGTAGGCGCAGGCGTCCTGTGGCTTGCCACAGTGACAGGCAAATCCGAAACCGGATGCCGCCAACCATGTATGGGGTACCAAATAAATCGCTAATCCAGATGTACCTGCAGAAGCGCCATATACATTGCCAGACAGTTCAGCCTCTGTGATATCGTCCAGTTCAGCAGTTCAACTGACGCAGGGGATGATTGGCGATTTCCCATTGTGATTTATGCCATCCTTGTGGCTACCTGATTGTGTGGACCAAGTGATGAACAGGGCCCGCACCTCGTCCATCCACAGTACTCTAATGAAGCCCCGGTGCATTCGTTCAAATTGTTATTACGTAACCGTAGTCGGAAACTGATTGCCATCCGTGAGGCTTTGTTGATAAAGACGATTCGTCGGGTGTCCTACGCACACAAACTGTTGATGTAATCGGTAAGACTACTCCGCTTTCGACTGCGCGTTATCCATCACTCACCAGTGGGCGCAATTGCGCTAGTATGGTACGCACCTATTTAACTAAAGTCCTCTTCTTGGGTTGATGAAGGGGACACAATGATTCGCCTACGTGGAGAATCAGCTGACATGGAATTTGGGCTAGCGGCGCCAGAAAAGCGGTGATGTGTTAACCGCGGTTCGTTTCTGGGTCCAGCATGACCACTGAAAGGTCAG
The DNA here is from genome assembly GCA_944474145.2 of Dicrocoelium dendriticum. NCBI lineage: Eukaryota > Metazoa > Platyhelminthes > Trematoda > Plagiorchiida > Dicrocoeliidae > Dicrocoelium > Dicrocoelium dendriticum. The sequence continues at coordinate 1,543 of CALYDF020009332.1, forward strand.
GGCTTGAAGCATGCGGCGATTCGAATCATTTTGAGTGTGCGCGTAGTTTGGTGAGGTGCTTGATAGGGCACCCGAGATTGCACTCGTCTATTGCTTTTAATGCACCGTTGTTCGATTGCATTGCTCCTGGGGAATATCTCAGAGCGTTGTCTCATGGTTCCCAGTGCGTTTGCTAATTGAGCGCACTTGCAGACATTTACCCATCCATGTACGTGGTTTTTCTTTGCGCGCAACCACAGCACAGTGCGAACAGCACTGGAGACCTGAAATGAGATTGAGTGCCGCCGCTTTACTTGTCTAAAGCTGCTGAGTGTAAGAGATCATCAGTTTGACGGAGGAGGACAGCATTAACAAAGAAACTACAATACGCTATGTGCGGCCATGAGATTTGCGGGAAGACATTGCTGCAACTGTGAACCGGTTAACGAGTTAGTGACAGTTTGCGTATTCTGCCCTGTATGCAATTACATTATGCTGGTGGGGTTTGCACATCGCCAACTCGCGCAGCACCTATGCGGGGTTGGTGGATAAGTGAGTCCGTACGTCACAATTACACAGCTGCACCGTGCTTGGAAAAGGTAGTATGATTGCGTTGTGTTTGACCCTGGGTATTAGCTGTCTACTGCTCGTTCTCTGATTAGCTCATCGGATTACTTCCATGTAGTTGTCTGTGTTTCTCAACACATACTTCAAGGAAACAACGTCTCAGTTCCTGCCCACAGTACTTGCGCCTACATGCTGATTGTTTCCGCAACATCGAAGATACTCTGTTCTTCAGTTAACCAACCGTTAACGCGCGGTCCACTAGCATTGCCAGCACTGCAACTGCCATGGTGACTGCTATGATTTATTAGCAGTGGAGATACGACAGCCGCGTCGGTGAAGTACAAACACAATAATATAACTACCGAGATTACGGTTGCCGATAGCACGTCCTAGTGTCGCTCAAAGTGAAGAGCTGTATTGCACAAAATAATGGTAAAAGATAAAAACAATATATCAGTGATATGTTAGAAGTTTACAGGTCCATTAAGTGTATTGCACGCACATACTTTGTACTGACACTTTACACCCATTTTTACAATGCTGCTGCGTAACACTGGCTCGTGCTTCGGATACAATCTTCTCAGGGAACTGGATCCTTCATTCTCTTTTACTAAGCGCACCAGCTGGATCTCCTCACAACATCTCGAGATCTCTGCGCCGAACGACTTTTGGTACGTTCATCTTGATGATACTCCAAACGACTTCTATGGGATTCAGTGAAGGCGAATATGGCGCGAGTCGCAATAGCCTCCCTGGTTGGTAACGTTCCTCTTGGAACACACGTTCCGGATCCGTGTGGCATGGCACGTTGTCACATATCAGCAGACACCTGTCAGTAACAACGGTGCTGTTGACATCAAACATTTGCCGCAACCACCGTGCACACCGTTCCCTGTTGTAATTTCCCTTAAGACGGTATATGCCAAAAGTCCATCTAAAGTCATTGCGCCGAGAAGGTGCAGATTTTGTCCATGAGTGCTCGCTACAGTGCACTGCAGACTTGTGCCACGTGCTGAACACCCCTTTGTGCGAGCGCAAAACAGATTGAAATTCGTCTCATCAATCCAAACTGGTTGCCACCCCTCAGCTTCCAAATTCATCAGCTGCAAAACGTAAGACTTCCTTCTTCGCTTGTTCTCAAACGTATTGATTGACTCCGGTATAGTATGTAGCTATTCCATAGCAATGAGGCGATCCTCCAGGCACCGAACTACTGTGCTGCCGCTCACCTCTACATTGAGCTCCGCTTTCAGTCGGAAAGGAGGACACTAAGGATATGGTAAGTTCCACTTCTAACCATTCCACCAGATTATACACGTGAATGTCAGTCGAGGAATTTCAACGTGTCCCACCACGTTTTCCTTTTGGTTCTTTGAACTCTAACGTTTTGATCTAACTTCGGCAAGTTTTCCGGTTGAGATTTAACACGGATGCAACCTGCCTCCAGTCATCGCCTTCTTCATAGATGTTCAATATTCTTGCCCTAACCTCTCGCGGGATGGCGCACGCGTGGGCCTCCACTTGACATGATGCGTAGAGTGAACTAAATGATGTTAAGTTGTACCGTATGATTACCTACCTGCAGTATTCGCGCTGCGCTGAGATGCAACTAGTTACGGGTAAGATGGAGACGGGTTCGAGCGGAGACGTATGGACAAGCCAACGTTGTGAGCATCAAGCAAACTGGGGACAATATATCTATAGGGGAGCTCGTATTGGCCAATCTAAATGCACCAACGGCGCAGAGCAGTAATGGACGGGCCATGACTAGAGCGCACGCGGCTTCTGTTACAAGGATAGAGCGTTCAGTGTCCCAAACGCGGGACAACGGGGCATCCAGTAGCAAAGACAGGAGATTCCGTGGCACGCCCTTCAGGGCGGACAATCGGTGCTGACTCTGTGTGTCGAACGAGGCTGAAAACCTCCCGAAGCGTGGTCGAGGTGTACGGCACGGCATGATGCCGTAGGTACGTCCGGGTTATGAAATCATTTGATACCCCATATAAAAGTGTCGCTAAAATGGCAGGTGAAATGGGAGACAGAGGAACCTGTTCCGAATGCAGACACATACTCAAGATTGATTGACGGTCTTGAAATGAGATACGCCATGTGTGGCCTACAACAACAGAATCAATTTGGCTCAACGTCATCAAGAGTTCCGTTGGGCACATATGACACGATGTGGATGTTAGTGCTTGAAAGCAGTGCTGCCAATATGCGTATTAAGGTCAGCACATAGTTGTAGGAATCGATCGCCATTGTTTGTTCGGCGTGCATGCACCCCGAAACAGCGTTCCAGGTGTTGTTCAGAGTCCGAAAGGCAACCCAATAACACATCCATGTTATCAGCAACAATCACAGTCTCAGTAGTTGCTGGTGATGATAGAAGTGGTCCCTCATACCCTCCGAACTGCAGTCACCGGGGGCACAAACTGAAACATTGAAAATGCACGATATAATCAGATAGTTGTTAGTTAACGCAATAGCGTTCCGGAGTCGAACAGCCTACATACGCTTGTTCGCTGGCATCCAGTCGAGTAGATTTCATTCAGCGTGATTACTGCGCGTGATACGGACAGCATAATAATCTTGAGCTATTTACTTCATATTGCCAGAGGCGCTTAGAGTGTACTCGTTGTCAGCAGATTCGGAACCAGGAAGTGGAAGATTCGTCACGACGCGGTTATCTTGTATATGTGCTTCGGAGACAGCATACACCAATACCGAGAGAGTGTATAGTGAGAGTCAGTGCTGCTGTTGGTCGATCTGAAAAAGTACGTGGACGTCAAATGAACCATTGAGAAACGCGCATCGCGGTTCGATATCTTCAGTTACGAGGTCAGTGACAGTCTCTTGTGCACTAAACGGGGGAGAAAAGGGTGGTACGTGTAGAGGAGAAGAAGTGTTGGCGACTGGGTCCAGAGGGCAGATTATTCTCTCCTGCTGCTCATTCGGGAAGTGGGTTGTTGGTTGAGGTGTCCTACCCCTAGCCTTTCACTCAACAGTCTGACCCACAACGCGGTCACGTAGATGGAGGTAGACTTGAGTCGCTCCACCCAGAACCTTTGGCTAAACAGCTTGACACAATGTAGTGGAGAGCTAGTCCAACTGGAGAGCGTGATTGCAGTATCTTATGGGGAACTGCTTGAGGCCTGTCAGATACAGCCCTTGAGGATCTGGGGTAATTCATGTGTGACCACAGGCAACCGCATGTGGGAATTGGCGGGTTGGCACCTATTTCACCAAGAGTTGCCTGGATTGAAGCGGGAGGTAGCAAACCATTAAGCACCACTTGGTTCACTCCCAAGATCAGAGACAATGCGTGGCACTCGAGCTGTACGCCAATGGAGCCTTGAGATACTCTAAAACCTGTTGGTTCCCGTGGCTGTTCTAAGGGAATAGGACCATGTACCTCCACCAACCCTCGAAGAGGATTGTGAGACGGAGTTAATCCGACCCCGAACCATTGACACGTTTGCTATGAGCAATTCTGATGGCACCTAGAAAGTGCCACTGAGCGAAGCTCAATGGGTCACGAAGGTAGACAAACCATCGGATGAAGATAAAGTCCAGTCGCATCGCGATGGGGTTTGTTTCTCCGCTATGTCGCTGTTGTACTGTGTCCTATCAGCCTGAGACTTGCGTACGCTTAGGAGATCAGTTTCCACTTTCGTGACATACTTCGATTTATTGATGATAACAACGCTTATTTCTCGAAAAGTTCACAATCCGTTCGACAGCTGCGCATCTGAAGGATTCAATTCTCGTAGGTAGGGTGACTACCCGCGTGTAAGGTACTCTGCATACGACGCCACAGCTTCTACATCTATAGGTTCGAAACGCAGACCCTACAGTTCTCTATCGTCGAACGTGACCTACGTCACTAGTTCGAGATGACGGATTGTTCTGAGCAAATGGAAATGACATTACAAGCTGGAAACCATAGAGTAGAACAAACAATGCAAGCAACGCAACCATGTCTGAAGCACGATGTCATTGATCTGGAGCAGACTCAACGTCGAGTTTCCAGGTGTGTCATTGGAACGCGTAATTTGCCATATGAAAAGAGACGGAAACACTGGTACTGCTGATTAGCTGACAATCTGCTAATGATTACATTGTTCTGAGTTAACCAAATCATGTGAGACGCCATTTACTGCAATTTAGCAATAACATCTACCTGAGATCATTCCTTGAAACTGACAGAATAGTATGACCGCCCCGAATGTTGCGGAATTGTTTTCCCTGTTTGTGTGTGTCGCCCCTGGTAAGAGAGTACATTCGGCCTGTTTCGCAACAATACAAATCATGTGTGAGAACGGTTGGAGAAACCACTCCGGCAATTACATGTCTTAGCAAGCGCAATGGGAACCATGACGCAACGATATGAAATATTTCCCAGGAACAAGCTTAGTCGAACAACGGCGTAACAAAGGCAATAGGCGAGCGAAACCTCGGTGTGGATACCAATTTGTACTGCGCGCGTACTCATCTTGGTTCGAATCGCTACATCGATCAAACGCAGACCTTGCAACATTGCACTCAGTGTGCATGCGACACCCGGAACCACGATGCGGTCCACACGCTCTCCACGTCGCTCCGGTGTCACTAGCTCAAGTTCCATGCCAGCCGATCGTCGACAACGGTATTTGTGAGTGACTTCATGTCATTATTCCCAAGGGCCAATTCATTCGCACTCATTCACGTAGGTGCCTCGGACAGCTCAGCGATGAAATGGGCGGACATACCGCGCAATTATATTTCGCGTATAAGTTGAAATGCCTGAAAGTTTGTGCCAACCACAATGTCACTCGTGACTGACAAGGCCAGATGGCAACGCGTGAGATTTGCGGGTATACCCCCTAGCATGTGTGTAGCTTCAGGGTAGCCAATCATGCCTGAATACGAGTCTCGAACGCGACTAGGCACCCACCAAATCGCACGAGATCTACGCCACCCCAATCTTCTCTGGTAACTCATGTCGTAAACTAGTCTGATATGCCATTGGTTGATTTGGGATTGGTCACCAAACCAGGGGCTCGCCTTGGTGCGTTCCCGCCAGGTGGATGATAATAATTGATTGCCTTAAGGAGGATTATGGAAGATGTGTGGACGAAACCTATTTCCTTAATGCCGAGTTTGAATGTGTTATGTATGCAATGATGTTCAAATTTTGTAGGCAATGATGTTTAAACTGGGAATAATTTTCAGCCAGACTGCTGGCCGCCTCTTTTGCTATCTTGGGTGTAAGTTGTCCGCACCAGGATAACTGGGCACACGCAGTGACGCCAGTCGCTTCAGTACGTCCGCCGCAGTAAATGAGATATGGCCAAGTCCACGTGGTGGCTTGACCAGTGTAAGAATTGCAGGGGACATCTGAATAATTAATAAATAAATTGTATATTCCTCGACAATGCGAGAAACTTCGCTAGACGGAACAGATCAAATAATGGTACAAATTTTCCATTACATTGCATTATTACTTTTCAGCAATGAACATATGCACGATTTCAATTTAGGTAACACAAATTAAGTAGAATCGTTCTGCTACTTTCCCCCTTGCCAATGAATCAGGATTCTTTACAATCACAGGACAGATGTTTTGGCCTAGAAAAAATGAAATCAAAGGGGCTGTTTTTCCGAAAAGTCGTGTGTATTTCGAAAATGTATTCAGGCACTATCGATCCCGTTTTCGAACCCGTTATTTAGAGGCTGTGATGTCCCGAAGATATTAATCACCTTTTGGACAGTTAACTGCCTACTAATCTCATGCTTAAAATTGCAGTGTATAGCATTTTCTGATATCACTCGAAGTTTTTTAAATCTTTGTGTAATGTTTTAGAAAGAAACCTTCTCTAAATCTCGTAGTAAATTTTGGAATCATGACCTTTACTCTGTTACGGATTGGATATATGCTGTTTAAAGATATGTGAACACCGTTATCAAGACTTCAAAGTTGACGGTTTATGGTTCTGTAGAGAAAGCATGATATTACTAGGTTCTGGAAATTACAACGGAATTGTTGTCTAAGAGCATTGGCCGCCTCTTATGTAGTTTGCGCTTGCTTGCGTACGGGGTTCAAAGAGGGAATGCCACACTGTACTTTACGGAGTTTATTGACAAGCCTGTAAAGTAGCTTGGGGTAGGAGCAAGATCTCTTCGCTAAAGTTTGCTGATATTTCAATCTATCCTCGTGGACAAGGCTGACACAATTATGCAGCTCGGTTAGATAGGTCTTTCAGTTCTCGGCATTCTGATTGGCTTTGCATGCTTGCTCAGAAGTCGAACGTGAGGTCGGACCGTTGAAGTTAACTAAAGATGCGGGACCAGTTTATCTTCATCCAGCCTTCTTCACATTCAGGGACCTGCCATTGTTGATGGTTTATACGAATTACTAGTTAAACTCTGGGAGCGAGAAACTGTTCCAACCGACTGGAGCCGCTTCCTTATCGTCGCAATCTTCAAAGTAGATTCGTATTCGGAATGCGGCAACCATAGAGGAATCAGTCTGATCTCCATCACCACAAAGTTACTTGCCTTCGTAATCCTTCCTAGACTGACTGGCGACCGTGAAAGCCAGATTCATGAGGAGCTTGCCGAGTTTCGTCAGGGTCGTCGTTGTATCGACCACATCTTCATTTTGAGTCAGCCGTTGGAGCACAGGCACACATATTGGTGATCTACCGTCGTCGTGTTCCTCGATATCAAAAGTGCCTTTAAATCGGTTGATCGATGTGCCCCTTGGGACTGCCTACTCGAGAAAGGTGTACCCGAGAAATATGCAACCGTTATCCATGTACTATACGCGCGAGACTCGGGCAGAGTGAGGGCATATGTCAGGCTGTCAACGCCCTTCAATATCTACAGCGGTGTGAGAATAGGATGTCGGATGTCGCCTTTCCTCTTCGACTTCGCTATTGACGAAGTCATGGAGATCGCGCTCACTGAACCCGAATTAGAAGGCGTGGAGCTGCTCCCACTTGAACAACTTCTTGACTGGAAGTATGCTGATGATATTGCTATCATCTGTGACAGCTCTTAAACGTACGAAGTGGCACTGGACAGATTAGTACTGGCTTCGGGCTTAGTTTTACACCGTCAGAGTGCAAAGCATTCCTACAAAATTGGCATGGACGGCCTTCTGCGCTGACGCTGGATGGTGATCTGACGATAGTAGTTCAAAAATTCAACTACTAAAAACGGAATTTTTGGTTTTTTTTGGAGCACCCGCCGTGTGTCTCGGATTGCGACGCGCAATCTCACTAGTAGTGCGGTTGACTTGGAAGTCAACCTCTGCCAATACGGTCACTGGGACAGTCACCGAAGTGGAGGGTTTCGGTGTGGCTCTCTCCTATCCCTGCACTCCACGACCGACGATTTCGTCTTTGTTTAGACTCACTAGGTAGAGGTACCTGAGCTAGGAGTGGAACTCGTGGCATAGCGCTTGGCGGCTATCGCCATGGTCACTAGGCCATTGAATTCCGCGAGCAGTGTTTGACACAGCGGTTAGAAGTAGATTTTCGGGTTTTTTGGAGCACCCGCCGTGGGTCCGCTTGCTTCTTTCCCAACACCATCGGTGTTATCCAGCATCGAATTTATAGCAAAAGTGGTTCTGAGAAAGCTGCCATCCTTGGATAACTTTCACCCTAAAGCACTGCAGGCAGCAGCCATTCACCTAGCCCAGACACTTGCCGTATTCTTTCAGAGAAGTCCGTCTGCTCCTACCAATTACCGTCCGGTAACACTTATCTCTGCGCTTTCCAAAGCCGTGGAAGCAATCATCGCTGACATAATGATGGGCCACTTAGAAAACGTAGGCAATGCGTTATTAGGATGAGTTGGCAATTTTCTCCGTGAACAGCAGTTCTAGGTTAGAGACCGAACATCTCTGCCCGACTCTAATCGAGTGGAGTGCGACGATCTTGCGAGAGGCATCACCTCAAAAATTTTACTTTTCCGGATGACGTTAAAAGTTGACCGGGGATCAAGAGAATGGACGACCACAAGATCCTCCATGTGCGGCCTAGATGGGACTTGGCATTGACCGGTGAGGAATTCACTGCCATTCAATGTGGTCAAGTGACACATTATCCACATCCGCCATAGGCATGTCTATCTCTAGAATATTGGGGCATATGACCTGCAGACAAGCCCTCAGGAATTTGACCTCGGTGTGCTGGTACAGTACGACTTCAGTTATTCCAGAGAGTTGGAATCCAGCACGTTGTTAGCTTGCGGATGGCATTCGAAAGTTTGGATTCATTCATCTTCTCTATCATGCTCCATGCCTACGTGCGTTAACACTTCGAATACGTAATCCAGACTTGGCACGCTTGGCTAAACCGTGACCTTGCATCGCTTGAAACTCACCACGGTCGAGCAGCGACTAAATACACTCGGAGTGTTCAGTAGACACTACAGGCGCCTACGTGGAGACCTCATATTAGTCTACCAGATACGGAACGACCCCACGTACACTTGTTGCCATCTACTGCAACTCATCCCGAACACCAACTTTACAGGCAATAGCTTGAACCTGAGTCAACAACACAGTCGGCTTTTCATTAAGGCTGGACGAACCTCAGCACATAGCGACTCAGTGATTTCGCCATAAGTAGCCATTGAACGTTTCGGTGCCTACGCTGTTTATGTGCTCAACGACAGCCTGGACGTTAAGAATTCTATCCGACCAGACGTATCATTAGCACTACTTGCCAGCTGCCCAGTTTAGTCGTTAACATATTTGTGAAAGAAAATAAGTATATTAACAGAAATGTATTGGAA
>CALYDF020009333.1:0-10841 GCA_944474145.2 Dicrocoelium dendriticum
ACGCCCACATGTCTCCCCAACTCAAGAACAGCAGTTGTTATTTGAGGGTCAAGTTTGGACTACACTTTGTGTGATTGGATTGCGACACGCAACCTCAATGTAATTCACATTGAAATGAACCTTAGTCACTGCGATCACTAGGACCGTATTCAAAGTAGATGGAAATTGGGTGTTGCCCACCAGAAAACACTGCACAACCACGACGCGTTTCGATGTAATTTCATCTTATCAGGTGGAGACAGCAGGCCTCGATCCCGCGACCATTGGAATAGTAGCACACACCACTACCCCTTTGGCTACCGGGTCACGGTGGGCAACTCTTTTGTCACAACGGTAAAGAGTTGCCCACCGTGACGCGGTGGCCAAAGGGGTAGTGGTGTGGGTTACTATTCCAATGGTCGCGGGATCGAGGCCTGCTGTCTCTACCTGAGGCGTTGTTATTGTTATTAGCGTTATGCTCCTCTATGTTCTTGGACGACATAACCTTGTCGCTGACACACTGTCAAGCCCACAAGCGGACTTAATGAGCCTATCGCCTATTGATCCAGAGCGCATGGCTCAGCTACATCAAAACTACCCACTTCAGTCGCAAGTGAATTACAATTAGTTCTCGCAGAAGATGTAATTAGTACCTACGCGTACTACACCAGGTACTACTGATGGTACTTTTTCCATCACAAGCACACGACCAACGGTTCCTGAATCCATGCAAATAGCCATTTTCGAAACTCTTCATAAGCTCTTGCAGCCAGGCATACATGCATACGTGTAACAACAGTCATCGGCACACCCGCACGCTTGGCACGCTTGCTCCCGGGTCTTTGAATAATCCTTTATATCTCCTCTCAGTGTAGTCGCCGTACACTCATTCGAACCGGATTTACCAGCTCTGCATAGTGATCCATCGTACGTGGAATTAACTTTTACCACTAAAGACCTAACCATCGCTAACGGCTTTGACTGTCATCCGTGACTAAACACAAGCAAGTAACTCATTCATCTTATGCCCATTGCTTTTCTGTGTAACATCATTCGGGGCAGAATTCTTGAGGCAGTCCGAAAGGCCTAAGTTTATTCCACTCGGTGTTTCTCAACGCATATATGAAGGAATTTATAATCTCTCAATCTGTGTTCAGCGTTGTGTTTAGATTCGTTTACTAGGTCCCAAACCAGCCGGGCCTAACATCGATCGATCGACCGACCGAACGGCTGGCAGCGAACGCGGCAAGCTAACTCAAGCTTATCATTGACGCGCGAAGGTGCACGAACTGATCATCCGACAAACGCGTGGCCTTAAAACTTCACGCCCTGAGCGAATACGTCTCACGTTAAGCGCAAGTGTGAGTTGTGTGGTAAATTGGCCAACAGCGGGCTAACTTGCAGCAGTCGGTTGCAAACTTATCACAAAAGTTGCCTAGGGATGGGACCGATAAAAACGAGACGGTACAAGGATACGATAGAGACGTTATTTTTCTGCCCAATTTGCAATGTTATCCCAGTTGCTAGCCGTCGAACTGTGCTACTGTAGAAGTGGGAAAGCCTAGCAGAAGCAGTCGAGCAACTGGTGTGTACCAGGATTACATCTATGAGGGGAAACGGACCTGCAACTTTATGTGAAAATAACACCCCGAATTCCCCATTCCTGCCGAAGAAGAGCCAGCCGTCCCACCACCACCACCACCACCACCACCACCACCACCACCACCACGACTCAGACGCGAGCAGTACTAACTTCCTTCCCTCACTCTCCCATACTTAAAATCATTATCTGCAGTGTGCCGGCTTCAACTTCTGCACAATTTATTACACCTAGTAGGTTGTCCGCTATACAGGAGGTCCTGAGCTTCAGTAAACCAGCCATAGTAAGGAACCAGGTAACACACGCATCCACTGCAGCCAAGCAAACACCGGAAATAGCATCGGTAACCTTGGTGACTGGAGTAGAAAAAAACTATATTTTCTCAGAGGGATGGCCCTCATCAGTGTCATTCCCAAATTCACCAAAAGCACCGGAAAATAAGGCTCCAAAAGCATTAGCCACCAGATGCAAACATGATGCCATAAATCTTGTGTGCACTAATGTCGCTGAACCACAATCCAATACAATTAAGTATCGGCTGATAGCCGATCGCAATCAATGGAATGTTATCTGTAAGGCAATTGATGTCCATGTTGATCCGGCGACATTTAAACGAATCTCGCGTCACCCAAAATCATTGCACTACGCTGAACCCTGGTTACCTCGGGTAACACTAAACTCGGCGGGTGAGACAGAGGCTCTTCTGCTGTCTGCGAATCGACTCCGCAACGACTCAAGTGGAGTGTGCATAATACCTGAAATTCCGTGGAAATAGTTACAGCGGATCCCGCTAACAGAGCGAGAAACATAGAAGTGAAGCTAAGAAAACTGTGATTGCTCACCGTGTTCCTGAGTTTACTGATTTCTCTTCCGGCGATGCGCAAGTACACGCTGATGTTGCAATCAGAACTAAGGGTACAAACTCTTCTAGCGAACTGAACTTAATTCCCTAGCAGCTTGCCAACAGAAATTTGTCTGAATGCAGTAGAAAGACCAACACCTTCTAATGACAACTCATTGGAGGCGTAACTCTCAATGAAAACACCAACTGTAGGACCTGACTCGGTGACGGTTTCAACCGTAGCCATAACATCCGGAGCGACACAGCAGTGCACGAGCAAACACCGTGGTCCGGGGCATCAGATACTTGAATATATACCGAATTTGTTTTGTGAGTCTGCAACCATTAAAAAAACGATTAGCCGCCGACATTACATGGGTCGGCATAAACGCACTTGCTCCCATCTCATGCAGCACTTTCTTGGTCTCCGACTAGCTCTCATGCATATGCACAACTTTCCAAAATCTACTCAACAACGTAGTTGACTTAAGACTTCGTCACTCGCCAGCAGCTCGGGACCTCATCGCTATCACGGAAACGTGTTTGCGCTGTGGGATAACAGAGACCGAAATCGCACTAACAGGCATATCTGTTGTCCGGAAAGATCGAGCTATCAGAGGTGGTGTGGTACTGCTCTACTTTCGTAACAACCTGCAGTGAGAACCCGTATACAATTCAGAAACCGACACACCTGACTCCATTTGGTGAGGCTTTCGCCTGAGAGGAAACGACCTTGTCCTAATGGTTGTTGTTCACCGACCACCATTGTCTGCATCTGAGATGGACTTCCACATGATGGCTACATTGAGGCAGGTGATAAACAGAATGTACAGCCACATTCTAGTCACCAGCGATTGCAACTTACATGCTCTAAAATCCCAGGCCATACCAAGAGCAATTCAAAGCCGATCAGCAAGGTCTTGTCTCGGATTTGCCGCATTATGACCACGTCAAGTCACCCACCAGATTCAGGGGAAATATCAGGTCATCCATATCGGACCGAGTATTCGCTAATGAAGAACTGATAATCGAGAGAGTGATACTCGATACTCCTCTAGGCCGCAGTGATCATGCGACTTTGCATTTGATGTACACTTGCTATAATGAATATCAAGAGGACCGAACTCAAGCAACGCGAACCATAACCAGTTACGACACCTTAACCCGACTTGTCGAAGCGAACGACTGGAGTATCCTAACATTGCATGTACGCGATATTGCCTGCTAACGTTTTGTCAGTAAATTTAACACCATAGATAGTAAAGCTTCGGAAACCAAGACTATCAGTTCGAGAAACATGTCATCGTTTATACGGAGTAGGACACATAAAGGCACGGTGATGCACAACGCGAGGTGGTATACCCATAAAATCGATTTGAGTCCGAGTACCTGGAAGACATGTTGTCCACCGTAACCGCTGTAACAACTTAGTGCACGAGGACAAAGTAGCTTATTAGGAAGCTTTGGGCGAGCGATTAACTTTAAGCCTTAAGCTTCTGTACAAGCACGTGAACAACCTCCGCAACGTGAAAATTAGATTTTCTCCTCTTCAAACAGCGGACGACCTAGCTCGGCATGATAAAAACCGTCGAATGTTCTGCATTACATCCTGTGGTCTCCTGAATCTTTGGAATCGATGGTGCACACACCAGATCTCACTCATATAAAATTTACGGCAGACATCGTGATGTGAACTCTGTTATACATGAGCCTGCACGCTTTTCCAGAAACTGCCGACATCCGCCCAAAGACGCTTGCTGTGGCAGCTACTATTTTGACTGCAACTTTGGCGCGGCTGTTCCAGTACGTCCTTGGCGAACCGCACTTTCCTACTATGTAGAAACACGGCACAATAACTCCCGTTTACGAAGTCATTCCGACCCAGCTAATAATCGACCAGTGACTCAACTGCTAGTTCTTTCAAATGCTATGTAGGTTATCATTGCCGATGCACTCATGTCTCATTTGGACAACTTTGTTTACATTGCTAAGCAGCAACACGGTTTCTACACAAAGCGGTCGTGCACAACCAATCTACGGTTAGCACTAGGCAGCTTGATCGAAACTGTGGACAACGGCGCAAGGGTTGAGGTTACTTAGCTGGATTTCTCTAACGCACTGGACCGGTTGGATCATCGTTTCTTTCTCACCAAACTTCAAGAATGTGGCATTTGGTACCCTCTCCTCAAGTGGATCCATAATTTTCTCTCACACCGGCTTCTGGAGCTGAGAGCACGGGAATCCATGTCAGACCGAATTCACGTCGAACGCGGAGAACCACAAAGTTCGGTAATTGGACTCCGTCTATTCTTGTTCTTCATAAATAATCTAATGGGTCAAATGAAGTCAAATTGTTTACGTCAATGAGCTCAAAGTTTGTCGAATGACCAGAACTCCAGCAGACCGTATCCAGCTCCAAAACAAATTTGACAAGCTTTATGAATGGTTGATCCAACATCGTCTTTTCTTCAATGTGGCTACATGTCGAGTGTTCCATTTAAGACATCGAATGCTTCGAACATACAAGCTCGGGGACCAGAATCAGCAAACTGTTCTCTCGAAAAGGATGTCAGTGTGTCGGTCTAGGAAGATTTCGGTTACTCGGAGCAGTCCAAGAGATAATCCAGGAAGGGAATACAAACGTGGGGCTTTTACGGAGAGCTCACGGGCAATTCGAATCTGTGATTTTTAACCAAATACTTCATGCTTATGAATGCCCACATTTGGGATATGCAATTCAAGCATGGTACCGATGGCTAAAACGAGATCTCACAGCCTCGGATATTCAACAACGTCGGGCAATTAAAAATGCTAAAGCACTGTTTCACTTGTCTTACGAACAGCGCCTCTGAGTGTTTCGCATTTTCAGCGGACGTTATCGCCGTTTGCGTGGTGACCGAATCATGGTTTACCAAATATTAAACAACGCTCATCACCCCTGTCATCACCTATTGAAATTGAATCACATCAACTAACCGAGAGATCATCATCACAAATTTGCGGAAAAATGCCATCGGTTGGAGTGTCAAAGAACCTTCTTCTCGTAGTGTGTTTGCCACACATGGAATACCCTATAAGAAGCTGTTATTTCAATCCCCACGTTAGCTGTGTTCAAAGTAAGCGTCGAGAATGCACTGGCCGCACTACACCATATCATGTAATCCTACAAACAGCAGAATAACAAAAACAAACAAACGCACCTCCATTTTTACACGGAAACCACAGACGATAACCTTGGATAGTAGACAAAACTGACGGGAACGCTGTAATGGGCAAGTTCACAATTTGCAGTTGTTCTGTATTTCCTATTGTCAGTTTTGCCTTTATTTTGCTCACCCTAAAGAATCATCCGGCAGAGAATGTAGCAAGCTTCGGCTGTTTTTATCCGCAATATACCATTGGCCATTGACCATTATGAAGCTGATCTTCGAACACTTTGTATGGCTGAACATGACCAAAGATATCCGCACATGGGCAAAGCCTTGCTAGACATGTCAATATTCGAAAGTCATTCGACATACCCAAGCACATATGTAAACCTTCTAACAACAAGACGGCAGATTCGATCGTTTTCACACCTTGGAAGAAGGCACTCGTCTATCTTCAGTTTCTCCGAACAGGCCTAATACCAAGTAGCACCTACCAGCCAGCGTATGTTCAACAAAACAAACAGATACACACAACTCGTGCTAGCATTGAGCATTTCAAGCTACTCACGCGCCCCATCCTCGAATACTGTAGCATAATATACTGCATTATGAGAAAGCGTGACAGAATTGCTGTTGAGCATCTGCAGAGGTCATTTACTAAACATCTGATTGGTTAACACTCTGAAATGAGTTGTCGAGAACATTGCAATGAACTTCATCTCGAACCACTTTGGAACGGAAGATTGAAGCGCAACTTGTTGCTGCTTTTCAACGTCCTACACAGAAATACCTATTCTAATCTGCCTACACTCAGTTAACAACATTGCTCAACTCGAGCGATTCGTAACAAACATTTTACACTGAATATACCGAAGGTTAGAACGAACATCCGCCTAAATTATTCCTTGGCAGATATAGTTATCTGTGGAATAAACTACCAATAACACTCAGGTCATGTAACTATGCGACAACGTTTAGTAGCAGACTCGCCAATCATCCTGACCTAACTACCATAATCTCTATATTCACATGGGAAAAATCCCTCCATGAGGTATTCCAAGAGGGACCCAAATATATATAAACACCAATGTCGTCATATCTAGGCTTTGAACTCAACCATCCTCCAGAATGTTAAGACATGGAAAGCATATGTCAATATTCTACCCATGCATGTCACCAATACAGGAGCATGGATGCTTCTGTGCAAATTGATCTGTGCTGTTACAGACACAGTTTCTCTCAGCATGCTCAATATACGTGTTAAAAGTATTATATCATCGGACTCCCGCCATATGCCAGCTGTAATTCGAATTCACTGATATTCCTCGCCCATTTCACCCGATTGACCGTAGTCACTCCATTCCAGACACATGCGAACTCACCACGCGTGTAATTGTAACCAGGTGGATAGCCAAATTTGGTGTTCCTTCATACATCACCACTGACCGCGGTTCCCAATTCGAATCCTAGCTTTTCCAACAATTGAAGGAACCATTGATATGCAATAAGATTCACATTAGAGCTTTCCACCCCCAAGCCAAGGTCTTTGTGGAACGTTTTCGTCGGTAATTCCAAACTACCCTCAAAACCCACTGACTGGACTCATGGGCCGACAAATTTCCCATAAGTTTGCCACAGCTGTGTACGATTTTTACCTCAACTGCTTAATGATCACAAGCAAATATGGTTTTTGTAACCGCATTGCACATCCCTCTTCAATTTTTCACCCCCCGTAGTCAACAATAACACTGATCCATTAGGTCATGTTGCCAACTTGAAGGAGCATATAAGCCACGTTCATTAGTGGGCATCCACGAGTACGGGGAAATCAGCATCCGTTCATCCTGCTCCTTCTTCGTGCAGCCATGTTTTTATTCGCAAGGACCCAGTGATGCAATCTTCACAATCTCCGTTTCAGTCTACATTGAACTTTCTTACAGGAAATGGTAGACATTTTACTGTCCACTTATACAATAGTACGGGTACTGTTAGTATTGAACGTTTACAACCTGCTTATACTAAATTAGGTAGAAATTCGTCACATCTAGACTCAATCAGACAGCCATCACACGCCCGGAAAAGCACTGTACGCGCGTTTCGTCCTTTCGGGAATCGTCAGCAGTGAGCATTCCATCGGACCCTTGGTAGGGCTCGAATCCGGAACTCGACTGTAGCCAGCCCGTGGTTGAGACCACTGAGCTACGGGGGACGGCAACGACCATCGTGAATAGGTAACTAGATGTGATATAGTGCCGCTCACTATCCACTGACTTACACGTTACTGCCGTGCAGAGGACAGTGTAGCCCCTACTTATGCTAATCAATTCCCCCTATTACTCTTCTGTTATACTAAATTGTTAAGATCCGTATCAGGAGATAATGCCCTGACCGGGAGGTATAGAAGCTATCGATGTCTCAGACAGAAACTCATTCGATTGAGACTTCCACCAAGGAACCATTACCTAGCATTCCAGCCAGACCACGGATGCACTGACCTGACCGCTTTATCGTCTAAGTAAACAGCGACGCAACGGGATCATTTTGATCCCCTTAACATATACACTCACTTTAATTAAGAGGATTGTTCCAGCGGGTTCAAGCGGGACTGGAAAATAGGATGATCCCGTGAGTGTTCCTTTTTCGGCGGGTCGTTGATAGGTCGCTGTTTACAACTTTCTCGAAACCGCTTTTTTAACTTGTACCTTCCATGTAACCTACCTACCTTGAACATTAGCAATACGTCCACTCATTATAGCAGGTGATTTATCCCATATGATACCCATGCAATGGTCAAGACAACATTTGACCTCTAACCATTACACGTCCGGCGCGTCAAGGCACGTGATAACTATGGGCGATTGAGGATTGGCTTGGTCTCGCACCCACTCACAAAACGGACATAGCGTAGGCAGCATCAGGAATCGCCATATAAAGCAGGACGACCGGATACCTGACTCGCACGCCTTCATCGGCATTCTCAGTGCTCGCCACTGTCGCCCTACCCAACATCACCTGACCGGATTTGGACTCACAGCCATTATACAACAACAAGCGATAAGTCCTCTTCGGTAAACTATCAGTATTATTCACACATTAGTATAATTTATATTGGTATATATACTTCTATCTGTTTAACATAAATAAACGAATGATTGTTTACACGACAATACAAGACACTCATGCGTAGGCGTGGTCATGGGAACGCTAAACGTAAACAACGCTAAAACTTAATCAGTAGCATATGGATCCATGTGGTAAGTGTATATGAGTGTGTGGATGTGTTGCTTGAATGTGTGTGATGCCGTATTCGTGATTGATTCCTCGGGTCATCAGCCTAAGACGGGGTGAAAGAAGACCTTCGTCTTGGATGATTGACGTCCGTGGATTGGGTAAGATCATCCGGATACGTAAGAACGAGTCACAGGAGTTAGTAACAACTCAAATTTGCTACATCGCAGTCATATCAAACAGACATATGTGGCTCTTTATAGTGAGAACTCTGCTAGCCGGAAACCAAGCACGTCTTAGAACACTGACGTCGAATCACTCGCTGGAAGGAGAACAACCAGAACTATCCATCTGGCAATAGGAGAAGTTCGTTCGGCAAGCCGACACGTATAAGCGCGAGTAGATGCAATTAATTGCTAAGACACACAGAATTGCATCGGCTATCAACAGTTAAATCCACCGTATCCAACGAGACCAATTTTGCTTTTTCCCACAATCTCCGCTTCCTGTTTTTTATACGCTATTCCTCATGTTTCGTTTCCGTTTACATTTAGCCACACAAATAGCTGTGTAAAACAATTGGATTCACTTCTCATTTTCAAAACCTCGGCTGACAACTCAGCTGATCCGAACTTCCTATGAACACCCGCCACATTCCGGATGGACACGATTAGCTGGAGAACGGTAGTCGCCATCTGATTTTTTTGAAATGATGCAATGAAATCTGATCTCATGAGGACTCGAATCAGCCATGCCAAAGGGGCAAGGAGACAGTTGTTCAGCTGGATCTTAATGATTTATTATATTCGAATGAAATAAAATAATCGACCAGAACAAAGTGAATCCACGAAAGTTAACCGTGGCAAAGAAACGATTGATCGAAAAGATAATAAATGTTATTACGGTAGTGGTTACGCGGACAGGGAAATAAGCGCACAGCAACTCATTACATATTTTGTAGTTAGCGATCAGCAATAACCAGTTGTGAACTCTAGCATGAAGCACACGTGCTTAGTCATGACAAGTTCGCCATCACTGCACGCAAAAACTAAAGTGTTCTACTGTTGATAAACGCAAAATCTCAGAAAACCCTTAAGAAGATGGATATGGGCTAGAGGGTGCCTGGATTTGTTAAAGACTTGCAAATAAATGCAGTAAGTAAATGAACCTAAATACTTGCAAACGTTTTCGAACCCTCAATTAAGTAGTGGGGAGTTATCGACGCCATGCATAATTTTGTGACTGCATGGGTGGTGTCAGCTGATAATAATGGAAAAGAGTTCATTGACAAGAATCAAGATCAGTAATCACATCAGGGATTATAATTCATTGGGGTAAACTTTCCTTAGACCAAAACGTTTACACAGCCTTGCTTATGTGTTGAAACGGTCAAATCGGACTAGGATTAATCTCTGGGTTGTTTGAACGGTCAAAATAAGTGACTTAGACATGGCACTAGATGGTAAGCCATGTGGACTAAAAGACCATTCATCGACAACAACCTACTCGAGCGCATACCTGTCTCCCATACACGCATGCATCAAGCCCTGTGATTACATCCAGGGGGTCCGATTAGCTACTGTCCCTTGACAAATGATAGTAACACCGATAGTGTGCGCATGTAACCCCTCAGGAAGAGAATGAACTGATGCGCGCGTTAACTTGAATGAAAAACAAGTTATTTCGATTTTTTAACAAGCTTACTTATATTCACTATGGGGGAAGCTACCTGTAAAATGTATAGATTGGCTTGAACATCCTGACTTCATGAGTCGGCCGATTCGCTTAAGCTGCAGTCTAGTACAGTCCAACATCCTACCCTCAGGCCTAACACAACAAATCACCTATCACTTCTCCGAAGATTTCAAGGAGCAACTTAGTCCCTGCATGTGCACTATGGTCATGCTTTAAAAACGTGCAATTTGTCAACCTGTCTTTCACCCGAGAATACCAACACGCCATGCTGGGTAGCTAAATTGAAAAGCCAATTGTCTTGCTCAGGCTTCTGTGTAGATTGAGGATTTTCGTGCAGTCTGACTCACAG
>CALYDF020009334.1:0-10861 GCA_944474145.2 Dicrocoelium dendriticum
CAAGAGACGAGGTACAGTGCGGCCGCACGGTAGGGTGTCAGTGGTTTATTGCGTAGAATTCGGTGGTCTAAGTGTGTGATGGTAGTATCAGATCAGAGAGCGAAGATGGACCAACCGAGCTAGCCAGACAGTTAATGGAAGGCGGAAGCGACGGATTCGATTACTGCACTCGGATTGATCGATATTCGTGCAAGTGATTCACCTTTTGTTTAACTGAAGAAAAGGAGGAAAATCATCGCCTCAGTAGGGTCGTTATTTATGGACTTGAACCTGCAATGTATATCGAGGAGTTTGACTTGCTAATCACGCTCTAATTTTCGCTGAGCTGTTTTTGCCGAATAAAAGCTTGTCGCCGAAGGACTAAGTTCTGAAACAAGGCGATCAAACGCGTTTGAGAATTTCAGGTAAATGACATCGACTCCTGCTCCTCCATCAATTGCTTCAGTCCAGCTATTGTGTGCAGATAGCAAGTTCGTAGAGCATGAGCGCTTTTGTCGGAGGCCATTTTGCTCTGGCGGTACAAATTTGTGCTTTTCCATTTACTGCTTCATGCATCAGAGATGCTTGACTCCATAACTTTTGAAAGCAAAGGAAGTAGCGTTATAGGACGGTACTTGGTTTCGTCAGTGCTACTACCTTTATGAATAGGAGTTAAGCAACTTTGCTTACATATTGCTGGAATATTGTTCTCCTCTATACTGTGTTGCTAGAGTCTAGCCAGATGCTCCGTTTGATCACAGGCTGCTGCCTGTAATGCCTTCGGTCGAATGTTGTGAACACCAGGAGAGCTGTGGATACGCAGGGACAACAGTTTCTTTGTCTCACTTTCTGCAATAGAAATACTATTTGATAACGCTGCCGGTAGGACAATGGAAACAGGGATAGTCGTCTGCCTCGTCACTCTCTGGAACGTTTGTGAGCAATGGAACCGTAAGAAATCGGTTGCTCCTGTTGCTTATCGCTTTCGCCCATCACATGTTAGCAATGCTGGAGTTCCGCGTTGCACCTTACCAAAGCCATTAACATGCCGGTATAAGAGTTTGCAGTTGGTGCAGTTTCGCTTCATTAAATCCTACTTAGGTGTCAACTTGTCCTCGTGGACCAAACTCACACAGCAGTTACGCTGTGCCACATAGGCAGTCCAGGTTGCGGAATTCGGGGAGTCCTTATGAGCTCTCCATGCTAAGTCTCTCAAAGACAATTATATGCGTGTTCTGCTCCTCAGAAATGACATCCTCTACTTTGAGGAAGGAAGGATTTCTGCTTAGACGCGTGTTTTACCTGTGTGGTAAATGTCCTTGTGCAAGAGACTCATGGCGATTGCTCGGGGACATTCAGTTAAGAAGGTCCAAGATACCTCCTCAACAAGTGCGGATAACAAGTTGTAGTGCGTGACCGTATAATTTCTCATGCCCATCCTTAGGATAAGCCGCATAACATACCTAGGTAAACAGTAGAGTCATATAATCAGTACAACTCGGTGGTGTGCTTGTAATTATTCCCCATAACGTGAGTTCTTTTTTGGTGAGCACAATAGCAAGTATCGAGGGCGTGTTAGCAGTTAGAAAGCTGGTGGGAATGGTCATGTGGTTGTACACAGGGTAGCAGCAAATTACCTCTTTTCAACAGCTTTTGAACTGTCTACCATCAGTGACCGATATTTTCAGGTCTTGCAAATTAAATTCCCCTGTGGTGAGCATGTGACTGCATGTCTTGCTCAAAACAACCTGAAGAACGTGGTTTAGTTTTGTGTCAATTTCACACATACAGTATGCTGCACGGTAAATCACAGCTATACGACGTGTCTTTGTTTCGTAACCATAGCCGGCACCAAAGCGAATCTGGGGCACGGATCTCTAGATGGCCAATATGTTCAGGTCGGAGGTTAGCGTTGTGATACAGAATTACGCCACCACCACTTCCAGCTCTGCATAAACAAGGGCTCACAAACCCCAATCAGGATCCATGCTAGTCAGATAAATATCAATCTAAATATAACAAACGGCGCTCTTAGAAATTATTTTGTTTTACATTTAACGTTATTGTTTTAGGTTCCATCGCAAATCCGCCCTCTGTTTACTCTTGGCAAGCTGTACACAGTTACGTTTGAACTCCGTGAAATTAATAGGCTTATTTCCAATACTAAATTACCATGGGATGCTGGACGCAACAACTTAGCACCAACAATGATTAAAAACGGAGGATCCGACATCCATGTACTACTTCTGAATATTGATTTGCTACCTTTGAAAGCCAGTACTGCGCCACCATAGATTAAGAAGGATGTATTCATTCTGCGCTACAACTCAGGGACCGACAAGGAAATGAACAAATACGGCCCATTAAGCCATACTTATATACCCTCTAAAATGATGCAGCGGCACATAAAGTCTCAAACTGTTGATTTCATGCTGACGCAAAATCCTAGAAAGACCGCAAAGCACGCTTTCCTAAACGCGCGATCCTGCATCACATATCAGATCGAATTTCTCAATCTCCTGACTAATGCGCTGGATGGCGGTTCATCAGCAATAATCATCTACCTTGATATACACAAGGCATTTGATCGTGTTCCGCATACGTATCTCCTATACAAACCGACTGCACATAGTATAAGCAACAATACTTTCATGGTTTGAGTCTTACCCCACTAATAGAACCCAGGTTGTTCAAATTCAACACGAAAAATGCAGCCCAAAGCCTGTCACCAGTGGTATGACACAAGGTAGTGTTCTTGGACCAATTTGGTTCCTAATATTTGTAAAGTCAATTTTTACACATTTACCTCCGACAAACCTTTCCTGTTTGCTGAAAACATAAAAATCTGTTACACTTTGATTCCAACTGTGGTCAGCTTAATGCTAAGCGAAATCCACCTTGACTAAATTACGCTAGACTCATGGAGCTCCAAATGAATATGCTCTGTTGCTAAATGCCACATAGTACCTTACAGATGTGGCACTATAACAGGTTCGTTTACTATTGATGGTAAACCATTGCTTTACTACCACACTATACGTGACCCAGAGATCCACTACTCGAACACACGTAACATTGCCGAACACGCCGGTCATACTTCAGCTCAATCGAGTCGGAGCATTGGACTTCTGTCCAAAACATTCAAATTGACAGAATCATTGAACACCATGTACAAAATAAAAGCACGTCCTTTGCCTGATTATGTCTCCATCCTTTGCTGCACTTGAAGTGCCAGTGATCGTGTGGCATTGGAAAGATCATTTACTAAGCGTCTATTAGGTTATACCATCACTTTTCTTCTATTGGTCGTTGCACTGCTTTGAAACTTGATCCACTGTAGCTTCGAACAATGAAACTTCAGGTTTTTTTCCTTGCTGCAGTTATCAGGAAAATACACTCCAGACACCCAGTGGTATAACGAGCAGAATTTTCAATTTATCTAACTAAAAATAATAAAAATGCAAAATTTAAGTGCGAAGATCACGAACAAATCTCTCCGACAACCTTCTCCTTAACTGATACTCGGTATTGTGGAACAGTCGTCCATCTGAGATACGTGAAATCCAGTAAGTGCTAAGTTTCCGAGACGCTATACATGCATTCCTAAAAGTAGAAACAGCGATTAGTATACTGCGACCAGCCATGTCAAATTAGTACAAGATGGATATAGTCTTAATACCTGGGCTTTTTTTCTGTATCATGCTACAAGACCTTGTTTTCCACCTCATGTCTATTAATAGCCACGACCAGTTTTATAAAGAAAAGAATATCCTGAATACCGCGAACATTACTTTTACCAAAGCGGATATATGTGTAGAGTTGCACTCTAGCAAACCCCATCAAATTCGTTCTATCCATTTTTAATTCTTCCTGAAGCGCTTCCCTTATACGTGCTGCATTTCTCCCTGCTCCGCAAAATAAATAAAGATATTATCACTACTTTTGACTAGCTTCTAATGATGGCACTATCTAAAAACCTAACCGGGTTATCCACGCAAAACGAGCACGCTGAACGCTTAATTTTTCAAAATCATCTCCTTAACAAACGTAGCTAAAATGTGGGAACAACCGTAAAGTTGATTTTTACTGCTTACATCTTTCTCTCCTTCCTTAGAGAAAATATCATGCATATGTATAACATTTCGCTGGACCATACAAATTGATTTCTCATCAACAAGCTCCTAATTTTTATACCATAGAGTCCGCGCCAAAGGCGACCTTCCGGTTCCTGCCGTCTTGGCCGCTGTTTGCCGTTTTAACGGCATGCTCAACTTTTCAACGTATTCTTCCATACTGTGCTAATTTGCTAAGTCCACTAACCGACCTGTTTCGTGGATGTAAAATCAGTTAGGTGGAACTGACTGCTGCTGCTGATGAAGCGTTCAAGTCTGGTGAAGGGGTGTTAGCCAAAGCCGTTATGCTTCACCATTCCGGTCCGAACGCTCCACTCTGGTTGTCATTGATGCATCGGTCACCGCCATCGGCCGTGCCGCGCAGGCAACAGGTTTATCTGCAATGGCCGCCGCGCTATCAAAGGACCTGCCTTCCTCGATACACCGTTATCCTTCTTTAAAGATATCTCCACACCCTTTGCCGCCATCTGATGGTAAAATTTTATGCGACACCTCCACTGGACGACCACGACCCGTCGTTCAAGAGACCTTTCGCCGTATCGATTTCGATACCCTCAACAATATCGTCAAGCAAGGCCTTAAAGCTACCGCTAAGCTTGTCTCGGAGAGCTAAGTTGGGTCAAGGATGCAGTGCGATCTTACGCGCTGGTCACGCAGATGTCCCACCTGTCCGCAAGCCATGATCTAGAGACACGTGTCCTCTCTGCTTGGTCGCTTTCCATCCGGTTAAGTGTGATTTGCCCATGTCTATCTCGACATACTGAGAACATTTTCCCTGTCCAAATGAATGGTCCACATTTTGACCACCATCGCTCGTTGCACTTGTTGTCCCGAAGCTGTTTCCATCCCTGAAGTAGCTGCAGAAACCTTAACGAGCGCTTTCGTCCAGCGCTAGGTCGCTTCCCATGGCTGCCCAGCCGCAGTGACCGACCGCGTTCCGCAATTTTAATCTGCGACCACTAAAGATTTTATTAAACACATTGGATGCCGACGTATTCGCATGACTGGCTACCATCCGCAGGCGAACGGCATTGTAGAAGGTTTCCACCGACAGCTAACAGCATCAGCGCTGCCATTGCGCTCAGTTGGACTGAGGTGCTGCCTATGATCTTGTTGGGATCCGATCAGCCCTACAGGCTGATCTACGTACTTCTAACTCCGAGTTAGTATATAGACAGCCACTACGTTTATTTGGCTATATTTTCTCCGACAGTACCAGAATTCCCAGTTACGACACGAATTATGCTAGTCTGCTAGCCACGAGCATGCGTCCCTACAAGCTTCCAAGTGTTAAAAGACAACGAGGTAATGCTGTTGTTTCACAATACCTGCAGCATTGCCTGTATGTTTTTGTCTTCCTGGATGGTCTCTGCAGACCATTTGAGCCATCTAACCAAGGATTTTTCAGGGTTCATTCATGTGAAGGCGGTGTCCTTCATATCAACCGTCACGGTAAACGAGAAGCCTTTACGATTGAGCATCTCAATGTTGCTCAAGTTGACGCTGAACTCGATGAAGACATTTGCTCGTCTTCTGACAAATCAACAAAACATATTATGGAATACTCGCCTGCTTCAAACACAACTGACCCAACCCAGCACCCTCCATCCAAGCCTTTTCTTCTGCACAGCCACTTACCATTGAACCAACCGTCAAGGATTCAGCAATCCCTCTAAGTTTGAGATCCGATAGAACGTCTAAACCGACGCTTTCCTTCGATCCGCACAAGTCCGCTATATCGGGTAGAGGCGTTCATTAGCCAGCTTTATAAAGGGATTAGTTCTCCTTCCACATCTCGCTTTCCAATTACTTTTTGGACAACACCCTCGGAAAACCCAAAAAATTTGACAATAAGTATTAAAATCGCCATAAAACCATAAGAGCTTTTGAAAATCCAAAAAGAACGCAAAACAGTTTAAAGCCTTTATCTATTAAGACTGAGAGCGCTCGCGGTCTACAGTGGACAATATCGATGTCTGCATGGCGAATTGATAATCACTTATATGATCTTGAGGAATCCGAACAATTCTTGCCGTCACCTACTCAAGCTGAATCGCAATACTGCACTCAGAGGACACCATCTAAAGCTGGACAAATATTACAACCTGTTGGAATGCTGCCGGAATTTCTTTTCCCTTCGTGTGTGTCAAAAATGGGGCGCTCTTCCAACATACGTTGTTTCTTTCCCCAAGCTAACAGTATTCAAAAGGCGTCTGGATGATTCCACGTACATTCCACTTACATTACGCTATGTAATCAGATATGCCTATGTAAACCTAACGCGAACCAACGGTGCTCATTCTCAGCTTTTGTGCTTCACTACGTACACACTGCCGCTGTGGAATATAGTTTCGGATATATTACAATTGCATTCATCAATTATCCCATTCTAAGAAAGCCGTGCACGAGTAAGCGTTGTCGTTTCTTTTGTTCTTAAGGCATACTTTCCCCATATTACTTCCCATATTATTCAGTGCACATTCCAAAATGTTTATATAAATAAAGGGCACCAGAATCGCTAGACGCTTAAATGGACGATTTAACTTTTGCTTACTTTTAATTCAACCATCCTACGGGACTTGTAAAGCAATTGCTTTTCTACCTGTAATATATCATTGTTCCTTCTTCAATTTTCATTGCGCTTGATGTGTATGTTTACCAGGTGTCTACCTGTATATTACCCACTACCTCGCCCATCAGGGTCCAGTAGACAGTTGGTTGTTGCTGGAGAGGACAGGGTGCTAGTTGGTTGTGCTCTCGCTAGAATCAAAGAGTGGTTCCATTCAGTCAGTGTGCAGCGGACTACGGTCCAGCCACCGTTTTGTGTGCGCTTGATTCACCAATTACATCGTGCTTGTGTTTGCCTGTGAAGGAGTGTGGGCCGGCTCTGTTGATGAAGTGTGGCTCCCATCCACATGCCTCCCGGTCTCATTCCTTCAGGTTTACACAGGATATGGGCTATGTGATTGGAGCTGTGGGTGGTGCAGCGCAAGCCAATCATGCTCCCTCTGTAGGCGCAGGCGTCCTGTGGCTGTCCACAGTGACAGGCAAATCCGAAACCAGATGCCGCCGTCCATGTATGTGTTAGTGAGCATTGTGAGGGAACTTGTGAAGTGTGATTAGGATTGTTTGCTTTGTTTGCCTTGGCATGATGGGAGCAAAGGAGCGTTTTTAACTGGATGGTCTTCATGAAGTGGGGATCCTGTAGAATGGAAAGAGGCCCTGAATTTAATTGATGGCGAGTAACGTTCGCCACGTCGCAGCGTTGTTACACGGACCATTGTGGCTTTTTATAGGGCGAAGGATTGTCAGGTGAAAACCCACCACGTTCTAGAACACTGCCGTCGAACTATTTGCTGGAATGTGTTTAACCCGAACCATCCAGCTGGTACTACGTGCAGGTTGTTCGGCTAGCCAACCACTTGCACTTGTATTTTATATCTGTCGTTGGAGAACGGCAAACCACATGTACATAAACATATGTGAGACACACGAACGATTGGAACAATATGAAACACCTGGAATAGTCCATTGACTGTACCCTGGGTGTAAAGTTAGGTTTTCATTGCACATTGATAACATTAACTAGATAAGCTGAAGAATACGGTACTCCACCGCGACGGTAAATCGCCTTTCCACTATCAGCACTGAACAAGGTATCCACGCCACTGGTTAATGAGTTTGCCTGGCTTGACAACACGTTGGCCTTCTCCATATTGCGCTACAACAAATGAACTGCGGGAATATTAGTCTTCCTAAGTAAACATTTTAAGGTGTATAAATGCGATTTAAATGCGAATACGCAGAAACTGTCCAAAGGACAATGATTCATAACATCCTTCACCAGGTGAGTGAGGCTATGCCTGTTAAAAATCATCTCATCCGACGCATATAGTTCTAAGTAACTGCCTACAAAACCCTTAGTACTGAGTCCGCGTAGGACGCAAATATTAAGTGTAACTGTGTAGGATACAACGTATAAATGTCAGTGTGCAAACCTAGGAAATTACTTTAGTACTCCAATACCAATGCCTCACGTAACACTGCAAGGCCTGCATATAAAAAAAGTTGACGGAATTTAGCTGCTTTCGAATAACAATACACTTTAGCACCTCGATAACGTCTAATGAAGTCTCCTGTCCAACAAACACGTATGCCCTCTACGTCTGCATCGAGTTCGCCGATTTTGTCATCCCTTAGCCTACATCATTTAGTCTTAGGTGTAAGGCACTACTTGGAAATCATTCGACGCACGCCACCAAGGCAGACGGTATGCATGTAACCAATGGGGAAGGTGTGGATCATGTCCACGGGGAGACATGCAAAGGATGATAACTCCGTCCGTTGGACAGCCAGAAAACCAGCATTCCTGCAGAAGCGGCATAAAGTTCGGGGAATGTCACCTCCTATTTAAAGTACATATATTGTTGAAAGCACTTAGCACTACTGTAGTAACCGGCAGGAGCCTTAGTTTTCTCAACGAATATCCATGTCAGTGCATTGCATATTATTTCTGACAAGGAAAGCTTAGTGACGAAGGCATTGTCCGATAACGTCACGACACTCTCATGGAAAAAATGTAACTTCTTAATAAGTGAGCTAAGAAACTGACCCACATCAGGAAGCTGACATCCACCGCTGTAGATCCCCAAGGAAATCGCGACAGATGGCAAGGGTGATAATGGTCGAGGGAAATGAGCCATGTTTGTCTTGGTGATGAGGAATACGCTAGGAAGTCATCCACGTGAATTTGAATGTACACACGTACCCCGGATGGCACACCTTCCGCCTTGAAAGCTGCAATCAAGGCGTTCCCCAAACAGAGGCGAGCGTACATCCCCAGCTTAATATCCATGCTCAGCAAGCAACTCGGCGTCCTTATCAATGTACGATACTATTTCGTTAATCCAAGGTGAAACAGCCGTAACAAGAAGAGTAGCGCCTGCACAGCGGGGCCGCTTACCGAGCATTGAAAAATCCAGTTGCGCAAGCGCATCTTTAGAGCCTTAACACTAAAATTTCCTAGCCTGAGGGAATATGTCATCAAATTATTCACCTAAAGGTAAGCAGTTTTCATCGACAAACAATTTATAGGCATGTGCGTCTTTACATTCTAAGGAGAAATCATCATTCTCAGAAGTTTCTGAAGTTAGGTCTACCAACGCGATAGCTCACACTTCGTCAATCATGCCACACGCATTACCTAACAACTGATGTTTTATTCTAAATGTCCATCTTCAAATTTCTGTAGTGAGACATAACCAGCTTCAGGCATATCTGCAGCCATAGCGCCAATAACTAACAAGATTTGCTGTGCACTTTGGCACCACGGATGAACAGTTATTTCGCTTGGTGCGTAGTAAAAGTATAGTCAAAACTAGGTAGCAATTCCAACACTTCATATTGCATGGTCCGCAAAATGTATTCCGATGAGAACTTATCGCTAGATGAGTAATCACTGATGCGTGAGGAAAGGTGAAAAACTGTGTAGCACAAGCAACTACTAAGACGGAGCGACTGTGATAAGTGTTGGATTTGAAAGTTGGCTGGTACAGCCTGTGCAAACGAGCGCACATAGATTTGTATGTCAGAGTTATACCAACGCTAGGGCATATTAAGGGTAATAAAAATATACGTCTAATATATATAACGAAGATATGAGTAGTAGTTTGTGTTTATGAGTTACCTGAATAAGCCATTTCGGCAAGTTTCGTGTTTTTCGTCACACAGAAAGTTTCCGCTGCTTTCTGTACACTAATAACTGTGGATAGGAAAACATCAGTTAGTTCCAATGTGATTTAATTCAGTTTCAAGGGAAAATTGCGAGCTGTTTTTATAAATGCA
This sequence comes from Dicrocoelium dendriticum, assembly GCA_944474145.2. Taxonomy (NCBI): domain Eukaryota; kingdom Metazoa; phylum Platyhelminthes; class Trematoda; order Plagiorchiida; family Dicrocoeliidae; genus Dicrocoelium; species Dicrocoelium dendriticum. Next base: position 9,957 of record CALYDF020009334.1, read on the forward strand.
CTAAGTATTAGGACTGGTCAGAAGCAAATGACTGGAAATATCTCACCGAAGGTGTTTTAGTTCGATACTTTCAATATCGATGGGTGCATATCGAGCGGCAGAGTGCAAAAGATAAACGGTCACATGCATGACGATGCTTACTGTTGCGAAATCTAGTTACAGATGCTACAACTACAAGGTGTGGTTTTCTGTCGTGCTAAAAGGAACCTATTACGAAATTGGCCGTGCATTTTTGAGGCATTCCAATTTGTTTCATTTAAGGACACATTGGCTGTATCCCGGTTATTATCGGCTAAATCCGGTGCAGGATTCATTAGTGTTGAAGTTGATGAGTACGTTTCGTCCGACGCACGAAATCGAAAATTTTGTGGTAAAAGTTATATTATCCGGATAAACAGGTGTGATTTATATCATCTGAGGCATCGAAGTAAGGTCGAGCAAGTTAGTGAGATGGAGCATGTGATCACACATTTGGCATATGTAGGCTTCTTTCACCGTTGCGATGGACCAGAAGGAATTGCGCCTCATTTTCTTCATGTCCATATGCATTCGTGACTTAGTGGCGCGTTACGGAGAGGTCATGCTAGTGGCTTTGACGCAGCAGAGGAATAACTTCTACTACATTTTGTGGCATTGCATGCTTGTGGACATCAAGTAAGTGGGGACACCGTTCTTGTATGCGCTATTGCTATAGACGACCAGCGATAGATAATTATAGGCAGTAAAAGCGATGCGTGAAATAGTTCCAAGCACGGCATTTGTGGTTGACATTTGCGAGCAGCAAATCAAAAATTTTCGGGAGTTTTACCCAGTGGCTGGGCTGGTGTTGTGCCGTGAGCACATGCTGCGCGATATAAAAAAGCGGTGCGGTCAGATGGTAGTGGAAGACCCCATGGAAAGACCTA
>CALYDF020009335.1:0-10864 GCA_944474145.2 Dicrocoelium dendriticum
CAACGCCGAGGTAGTTTTCTGACCTTGTTTTCTCTAACCAATGTGAATGGCTTAAGTTTGCAAAAGATAATAACTAAAATTCAAATTATGTTTTCTCTTTAATGCTCCGCCTAAAGACAAAAACTTTCACGCAGATATATTAATTTGCCACCCAAGTTTTCATGTTATACGCAATAAAGATGAAGCTGCTGTGAGAATATTCTTGATGACAAACCTTTGAATCAGTATTCCAGAAACCAAAAATTTTGCATTACTAATGCTAGACTAAGGAACCCTACTTCAGTGTAATGCCGGGTAAATAACTGAAGATAAAATTGTACGTACATATCTAGGCAGCTCCTTAGCAGGTCATCAATCATATGACTAAATTTTATTGCAGTATGTAATCCAAATTTATAAGTGCTTAGTCTGACTGGAAAAAATACAATATTACTAATGGGACCAAAACATTATAATACAGCATTTTTGTTCAGTTTACTCTTCTTTTCAGTTGCGCTGCTCAAATTGCCTGGTTTAGATGCTCATTGTTTTAGAGCGTTTTCGTTGGCACATCAGTGAGACGGACGATCAACTTTTAAGATAGCAGCTTCTGAATCTGAAAGTTCTTCGATATAATTACAATTATTCATATCAACTCCTGCACTTGTGATTATATCAGGATATTTGCCCCAACGGTTGCTAAATGCCACGTGACAGCGATCTGTTGACAGATTCGTCACGGCAGGCAAGATGATGGCCGATATGCACTTCAAAATTAGTGAGTGAGTTCCATCGGGTCCGGCCGGTTTCATGCCGTCAAGATTGGCGAGTAGACTACGGACAACTAGTACATAATAAATAGGGCCCTATTGTTCAATACCGGCTGCAAACCTAGAGATCGTCATAAGCGTAGCCCACTTGTTTAGACCGAAGCGAAGTACCCCGCCAATGTGGATGCATGTTCAGTGCTGGGGTCTAGAGGCTATCCGTTAGTGCCCTCTAACAGCTACAAGAATTGTTTGCCTCCGGCGCCGCTTTACATCAGCAACAATCTTCCTGTGTGCCGTATTCACTGAAGTTACCTGTTTCTTTTCAAATGCCAATGCTTTCATGCTTTTGCGCTGTTACATTGATTACGCGGCATTTTGTACGCCTCATAATCGTCGGCCGAGTCAGACTCAGGGAATTTAGTCCAAAATACGCGTCACCGTCGAGCCGATTGACTATACTATCTGCCGAAACAATGTAGCCTTACTGGTCCAGCTATCCTATACTTACAGGGTACAAACAAGCGCATTATCATATCATACCCTCTATTATACCTGACTAACAGTTTTAAACAGATGAATTCTGAAATAGCGACCAGGCTACTTTACATGTGGCTCATTTGAGACAATTAGAGTTTGTCTTCTACTAATTGTAGGATGGCTCCGTCAGACACGAATAGGGCAGCGGCAGTTCTAAGTTGGCTAATACCATCGAGTGGTCACTAGCTACTAGAGGCTCCAGGACCTGCATTTAATATGCACAGTGTTCGCAACTCGTTAGATGTAGGTCCAGGCTCGATGGAGCGGAATTCGGTGTAACATGTTTCAAATATCATCTCCACAAATTGCGCCTAGATTTCCTAGTGCCCGAGGAGAAGCTGCACCTCAAGCCGCCGTATTCAACGGAAGTTAAAACCACCCGTAAGCAGGAAGGGGAATTGACTCATGTAGTTTCGGGTATGTCAACCAATTCAGGCACCGACTTTGCGGGATGCGATACGTTTCACCAACAAACAGTCAACCCTGTCTCAGGCGGATGGAGCACCATAACTCTTCGCACGGGCAATCTTCGCTTCGGTAGGCGTGTATCGGTATCCCGCACAGTAAAGACTGAATGTATAAAAGCACGCCGTCTTGATCGTTTGATATTTTGTCGCATCGGAAGCACGAGTAGTCCCTGCTCTGGAATTCCTAGATAGTAACCTATTGATTTAACTGGGTTTCGGCCTGTCCCTATACGTTCGATGGACTTGGGGCAACGATGTGAAAAACACTGTCAACTTTGCTCATTAAACTACAAACATTTGTGAAGGCCACACGCAGGCTGCGGTAAGAATCGGCGCAAGCGCATGTAACATAATTGCTAACAATATTAGCCCGCCGTAGAGGCTAGCCAAATTATCTATCTGACCAGAAGTAGCATTTCTTACCATGCACTAATATACGTGGGAGAGAACCGTACCAAACTTTAAGCTAAGGCATCACTGCAGACTTATGTTTGTAACCAACCCCATTTTTCTTTCTGAAGTATAATTATTTAGGGTAAAACTGCTGAAATATATGATGTTGGAGGGCACTTTTAAAAGTAGAAGAAAACTAATCTCAACTTGCTTTCCTACATCGTCCTTGCTTTTGGTGTTACAATCTTAGCCGTCAGTTTGCTCAAGTGAAAATATCACCCAGCAAAATAGCTTATGACCTTAACCATGTTACTGCTTTATTTTTCTCCCAACATATCTCTCACCGGAGACAAATAATAATTTAGTCTTATCGTAGTGCAACACACTCATGAACACAGCGGATTTATTTATTTTGATGGTCAATGAGCGTTAAGAATTCAATGAGCGTTAAACATCTGCAAATCCTATCAATACATTACGAGCAGTTAAACAAACAAAGTGGTCTGACCGCGTTGTTTAATGGGTGCTAACATGGAAGCCGAAAATAGCAGATAATTCTTGGTTAAAATAATCTGACAAATATTAAATAACTAGCAGGATAAAATTATTTTTAACTTAACCATGTTCTTATTAACTTAAAAAGTATGGAGGGAAATGTTTAAAAAGATTGACAATTAAACGATTTTTGCGGCAATACTAAAAGAATCAACTTTGACAGGCTCAATAGTTTCATCGGAATTACAGTTAAGGAGACGTCAGCTACTGTTCCTACACACTTGGATTAAAAGTGCACTAGTTAAAATCCTCGAATTGCTCACAAAATTATCCAAGCTGGCCATTAGCATAGCTAATGTCGCAACCAAAATCTTGGTTAAGAATGTAATTAGACGGATAGTAAAGCAGTGGCGTTCGAGTGTGCTTTTTGTATTTCATGAAGTATATTTTAGCGAATGATAGCTACCCGGCTATCAATTTTAGTTTGAACAAAATTATTTAGCATATTCCAAAAGATAAAGCGGAGTTAACCACGTATGAGTCTGTATTAGTGATCCTAGTATTTGCACTATTTGAGAAAATAATTTTAACACGTTTAGCAAATATGCGCATGACAATTGCTTTTGGCTAATAAATGCATTTTGTTCGATTCCACTCGTAGGAGGCACATACGGGAGCCTAAGCTTGGTATTCAAATAATAGACGAATTATTTCACCATAATATACAAAAGCAAATTTTTGGAGGAAAACACCTACATATATAAAGACTTTCCGCTGTGTTAAGTTATCGAATAAAACTACTTGCCTGATAATGACAACCAAGAGTATGATCGCCGTAGTCGTGAACATGATTCTTACAATAATGAAATTACTTTCCGCTTCCGGACGTTTCGCTAATGGTAAGCTCACCCGTTAGCATTTTGTCATTAGTATTGCTCCAGCAAATACCTTGATATTACATATGCACCATCAGCTAAACAAAAATGTAATAATATAATTTAGTCAGATAAGGTACTGTAAATATGTTTAATGAACAATCGTCAGAGACAGAGGTTATATAAACTAAAGGTTCAATATTAGTGTTTAATCAGATCATGATAGTATTGGAAACATATGCATTTGAATAATGAGAAGTAAGTTATCTTGGTCATAGTCAAGCTTAAAATATGCTAACGTTCCTTATATAGTGCGTGTAATAAGCTGTTGCTTTTGACGTAAAGAACAATGAAAACTGGTAGTATTATTCCTTGAAACGTCGTCGAAATTCCCATTGCTATATGAGCTTTAATCTTGATTGCGCTAAATATTTTTACTTGGTCTTAAATAATCGGTATTATATTTACAGGAAAATAGTTTAAAAATTTTGTAACGTGTAAACGTTGCTGTTTTCAAGAGTAAAGTATAAAAGTTTTGGACTTGTTTTATGGCGATTTTTTCATTAACTTATTATTTTATAAATAATAGTAATCAGGGAAGTTTTGTTTATTCACCAAACACTGTGATTTACTAGTTTCAAAAAACATACAATATTTTATTACCGATGGCTGTGCACAGATGTCTGTGATGTTTACCAAGCCCATTATACCGAACTGGATATCCAAATCACCTACGGTGAGTGAACATTTGTAGTGGAAACGTACAAAATATTCCATTGAGTAAGGATTAAAATTTAACTTATATACTGAAAATTTTGATCACCTTCATTGAAGTGATATGGAGGTAAATTAAAATCGCTTGGTCATAATCTAGTACGGCGAGACCGATAATATATCAGCAAACACACTTGATTCAAGGGCATAGAAGTGTTAACATAATCCCGCTGATAAGCTTGTAGCATAAATAAATTCATGGATTATTAATATTCATGACATTTACCGAAACAATTTTACAATGGAACTGCAGTTGATTCAAATTCCGTCGTAGCGATTTGTTTGGTCCATTGTTTCAAACAGTTTGGTAAAGCGAAAAACACATTTCCGAATTGCCTTTGTTTTATATAATACAGACGAATTGATACAAAATGCCAGAGTGGAAATTATAGGCTGGTATGATTATCCGGACGATCCAGTAACTATTTTTGACTCCAAAAGCTGGCGTTCATTTACCACAAGCGATGACTTTTCTATGTTACGCAATGGAAAATATTATTTAATACGACAACGTATCCCAGTTTTCGCTTCTCTTAAACTGGCAAGTCCCTTCAATTTCTATCAAATTGGTGCACATTACTCAGTTGTCCAGACACATTTATGGTATGCAGGGTTGGCTCAGTATCCTATGAATTGCATAATTTTTAAAAGCGTTCTACTAATGCGTGTAGCTGATGGGAAATCATAAACACAAATACATTCAAAATAGTTTATGCTTTAGCCATTTGAAAAGAACATATTAAATATTTAGATATTATGCTACATATGCAATATATAACATGTTCTTGCTAACACCTGAATTCGGTTGCATCGCTAAAGCATGAAGCGAAAGCGTAACTATAAGTTCTGTATAAAAGATTTCGCATAAATTCCTATAAATATGCTGCCGTTTACATCTATGTTTCAGGGAAAGATAAGCGTGCAATGGACGCTTTATGATGGAGACGAGATTATCGCTCTCAACAGAGTCATTTATGTGGTTACAAGAAACCGTGTTCATGACACTCATAGTTGATAGGCTGTTAACTTCAGCATAGACAACAGTGCAAATTTACCTCGTAGCATATTATATTGGTAATTTGCCAACTCAGTCTTTTTACATACAAACGGTGGTCGTTTTTATAGTTGCGAAACCCAAATGAGCCATAAATTGCATCGGTTCACTACAATACCACACAGCAAAATAAGTGAGATACAATCGAATCCTCAGCTTTTCTAACGTTCTTAAAGGGGCGCCATCGTTTTATATATTCTAGCGGTTGTATTGTTGCATTGAAAGACTAGCCGTGTATGTGGACTTATTTTGGTTCCTTGTTGCTCATGACATCATCGCTATGATTGCTTGAATTATGCTGCTTCTATCTTCTTGATCTACCAAGTGAACAGTACATAATGTTACGTAGCTTATGCCCACCACATAATTCTGTGCAAAATAAGAGTAAGCCCCACCGTAATTACCACTAACAGGTAAGCATGTAAATACTTCCCAATTCCGAGGGATACTTAGGGTAAAAGTTGCAAGCGTAAAATACCAATTTCGGTAGATATCGTGGGGCATGTACACCACGCATGACACAAATAAAACGAGCTTAAACATCATAAAATGTTGTAGTTTAAAAGACTAGGTCAGTTAATTGTCAAGGTCTGGTGTTTTGTTTACCAATCTGCAAGGAAATCTCTGCAACACGTTCCCTTACAAGGGTTATAGTGAGATGTGGCCATGTAGAAGAACAATTTCGACGAATACCTGTTGTATATAATTCTGTGTTCCGGAGGCGGGTAGTGTTCACTCCGCATGTGGCTAGCAAACATTCTCTTCCCGCGCATTTGTGACATCCAGGTACACGACAAATGGACTGAAAACATTAGTGGATATCAATTTGGTGGTTAAATTTGGCTAAATGTCTCAACACTGCGCTCGTTATTGTTTTGGTTCCACCTCCACACACAATGTTGAACAACACTCACGGATGGTTATAGAAAGTCCCTTGAGGTTTCTTTCGACATAGCCTGCTCGACATGAACAAATGAAGGAGTAAACACGTAAGAACTTATTTGACGGAAAATGTTTGTATTTGAGTTAAAGCCTTATATTAGGCGTTGAGGCAAATATTAGCCGTATGCTTGCTGCGCAGTAGGAATACTATATACAATCCGATGTCTTTCTAGTTATATCTGCGCGATCTTTTTCCCACCAAATCAGATTTAGCGGTTGTTTTCCGTCATTCCATATTTCGCGGAACTGACATTTCGTGATATCCATATCTATTGAAAAGGCTGCTTATGTCTTTCAGCTATTGTAAAAGTGCGTCCACATCATAAATAATTCTTGCTCTTATGATTTTACAAGTAAACACTTTACACTTCGGTTTTATTGGGACAAAGCTGAAAAATGTATATATTGTCCATTCCACCTAACCTTTTCTGCATCCTCCGTTGTATTGGCCCACTTGATCTTCTGCTAGTTTGGACATCTGGAAACGACTTATTACAATTGCGTGCTAAATCGACGGTAATCAAAGCATTACCGTGCGCTGAGTTAAAATAGTATAAAAGTTGCTCTGTGCGGTGTTGACTGCATGCCACTCAAAATATACCATCTGCATAGTAACCGTAATAGGTTAAAAAGTCTATAACTCATCCCAGATAGATCTGCTCTAATTTGCTGATGAATACATCTGCTTGCGGCAATCCAATTGTTGAATCGAACTCTACTTAGCCTTTTAGTTTGCAATATCATTATGGGTAGGTAGACGAACGTTAGACATAAATGGGTTTTCATTTGTACGACAATCAGTGTCCATGCTAATCCCATGACATTAACCATAATTTCGCCTCACCCAAACGCGTTGCACTACGGTGAACCACGGTTAGTTCGGGTCACGCCTAACTCGGCGGACAAGACTAAGGCTGTTCTTCTGTCTGCGAATCGTCTCCGCAACAACTCAATCGGTGCGCATACTACCTGAAATCCCGTGAAAAAAAAGGTTGCGGATCCAGTTAACCGAGAAAGTACAGAGAAAGTCAAAGTGGAATAACAGTGATTGCACACCGTGTTTTTGACCTTACTGATTTCTCTTCCGAGGATGCTCAGATGCAAGACTGCGAGCAATGGCACTATATCCGGGAGGCTCTTTCTCTCGAACGTGTCATGGCTACCTCATTGACAGGAATGCCCATATCACCAAACTACACATGTGTGGTCCCAGGCGGGTAAAACTTATGTTGCAATCAGAACTAACGACACAAACATTTCTAGGGAACAGGACAAAATTCCGTATCAGATTGATAAAAAACGTTACAGAAAACAGCGGTAACCTCTGCAATTTCTAAGGAAATTCAGTAAAGGCACAACTTTAAATGAAAACGTCAAATGCAGGACCGGACTCAGGGACGGTTCCAACAGTAGTCATATTATCCAGAGGGACACAGCAGAGCACGCACAAAGACAGGGATCCGGAGCATCTGACACTTCACCATATGACAAATTCGTCTCGAGAGTCTGAAACCCATGCAAAAAACGATTAGTCGCCGACCCTTTTTGATCGGCGTAAACTTGCTTGCTTCATCCATCCAATCGAACACACTTTTGATCTCCGAGAAACTCTCATGCGTTTACACAAATGCCCAAGGTCTACTAAGCAGATTAACTGAATTAACAATTCGTCACGCGTCAGCACCTTGGGACCTCATTGCCTTCAACGGTAAGTGGTTGAGCCGTGGGATAACGTATGCTGAAATCGCGTTAACAGACATGTCCGTTTTCCGGAAGGATTGAGTCAGCTAAAATGTGGATTAGCCGTCTACTTTCGTAACAATCTGCAATGCGAACCCGTAAACAATGCGGAAACCGACGTACCTGATTCCATCTGGTGTAATTTACGGATGTGAGGCAACCATATTTACATATTGATTGTTGTTTAACGTACACTATCGTCTACTCCTGAGATGGACTGCAATTTGGTAGCTGCGCTGAGGCAAGTGATAAACAGAAAGTACAGTCTCATTCCAATCACCGGCGACTTCAACTTACATACTCTAGATTCCCAAGCCACACCAGGAGAGCAATTCAAAGCAGACCTACAATATCTGGTTTCAGCTTTCCCGCGTTATGGCCACGTCACTACGCCAACCAGATTCAGGGGAAATAACTGGCCATCCATATTGTGCCGAATATATAAAGATGACATAAATGCATGGCCTTGAGGGACTTGGCATGGCACACCTACTTATCCTCTTGAACGACGATACTTGAGATGTCTACAAAATACAAAGAAACCACTGCGTCCAAGGCGTCCAGAAGGGTAAACCGAAGAAACAACAAGGTCTAGTGGAAAATTTTGCTCCAATCCCAAACTTCTACCCGGACACCTAAGCAATTTTCGCCTTGTTTAACGCGATATTCCTGCTCTGCACACAGCAATTGGGTTAGCCCACACTGCACAAGAGGCGGCCAACGTTCTTGTACAACAATTTGGCCGTACCTTCCAAAGTGTGAAATCGTCACACTTCCTGCCTGAGCAAATAATAACGCAATCAGTGCTTATTCATGTATCGTTTACCTCCGCAGCTGTACGGAAGAGGCTGATGTCTCTGCGCGAGTTCAGCTCCTCGGGTGCGGAAGGCATTCGCCCGAAGACGCTGCAGAGTGCTGCCATGAGTTTGGCGACGCCACTTGCAATTTGCTTTCAACGATGTCTGAACGAGATGCACGTCCTTACGATGTGGAAGTACGGAATCACCACACCAATCTACAAAAGTGGCAGCCAATTTGAACCAAGAAATTATCGTCCGATAGCACTACATCCTGTGATCTCCAAGCTTATAGAGTACACTGTAGCCGAAGCTTTGATGGGTACATGGAGAACAACAAAATCCTCGTTCCGGAGAAGCAAGGATTTCGCCCAAAACCAGTCTTGTACCATTAAAATGTTGACTGCTCGTGCAAGCTGGACGGTATATGTGGACGCTGGTTTAGGAGTCGACGAGGCTTACTTGGATTTCTCAAATGCATTCCACCCTTCTAGATCATCGCATACTACTCCACAAAATTAAGAAATATGGAACCGGCGCTTTTGTTCAGGGCTACATGGAATACTTTCCTTTGCAACGTCAACTGAATGTGAGGGTTGATACCAACCTTTCGGAATCAATCGAAGTTAATTGCGATGTGCCTTAAGGCTCGGTACTTTGACCCCGAGTGTTCCTGGTGTTCACAAACAATCTCCCCAGCATGTTATCTTCTACCTGTTTGCTAATTGCTGATGATCTGAAGGTATGGCGTATTATAGCAGCAGTGGAGGATCACACGGTGTTACAGCATGACATGTACAAAGCGTACACATGGTCCATCGAGAACAGGATGAATTTCAACGTCACCAATTGCAAAGTTCTCAGCATCCGGCACAATATTATGCACACGTACCGCCTAGGACCACAAATTCTACAGCGTGCTTCTCACGAGTGCGAACCCGACTTGCTAGTTCAAGCTGAACTCGGTTGTTTAATGAAGACTAAAATCATATCTAAGGAAGCAAACCGGTGCCCCTGACTTCTAAGCAGAGCTTTCGGGAGATTGGACCCTTCAGTCGTTCCAAACATGCTTAGTGCTTACGCGCGGCCGCACATGGAACACGCTATTCAAACGTGGCAACCCTGGCTCAAGCACCATCACATCGCGCTCGATACTGCACAACGTAGGATGACGAAAAGCGTCAAAGGTTTGACCAGCCTCCCCTACGCACTCAGGCTGAAGACTCTCATAATATACAATGGAGTTTATCGGCGTCTAAGGGGCGATCTCATAATGGCGTGCCAAATCCAGAAAAACCCCAACCACCTATGCCATTCCTTTTTGCTACTCAGTCAAAACATCCAGCTAAGAGGTCATCCGTTTAAACTGGTCAGGCAGTACAGCCGACTGGAATGTTGGTGACTGTTTTTCTCCCTTCCAGTGCACAGCCATACGACGCCCTTCAGAAACATGTAATTAATGCTCCCACCCTAACTCCTTTTAAAACACGCATTGACGAAACTCTGTCACATTTACATAACGTGCTATAGCACACGACCGCTAGATACTGGCACTAATGCGCAGTCAGACAGTGGACAGTGTCATAAGCCTACCCGAGAATGAGTCACTCTAAACCCATTGCAAACAATTTGATAAACGCTACTCCTGTCGAAACTGGATTTCTCTATCTCGTTCATTCGAGATAGATACACACGAGTAAGCGTTGTCCTTGCTATTATTTCTTTCTTTCTCTCTTATTAAGTGAATAATAACCAATCCCATTACTATTTTGTGTGCGCACATTCTGATTTCAAACTCCCTTTATACGGCAGTGCAGTTAAATATGTAAACCCACGAACCGACGTTTAAATTGAAATTGATTAAACTTTTCTCACTCTAGCCACCTTAAGAGACATGTAAAGCACTTGCTTTAATACCTGTTCTAAATCATTGTTCATTGTTCATATTACACCAGTAAAATGAAATTGTATGTCGCTTGTATACAGTATGGGAAGCTGTTTCAACTGACTGTTTGAAACGCCGGTTTTCAAATCATGTTGT
>CALYDF020009336.1:0-10872 GCA_944474145.2 Dicrocoelium dendriticum
CGACGAGTCCATTCGCTGCAGGATTATGTGGTACAGTCCTCGTGTGTCTGATACCATTGCGCCTTAGGAATTCGGCATACTCGTTACTTCGAAACTGTGGGCTGTTATCAGTGACTATTTCTTCTGGCAAACCGTACCTTGCAAACAAACAACGGAGCCACTTTATGATGACGGCTGTAATTACGTCGCTGCATAGAATAGCCTCTGACCATTTGCTGTAGAGACATGTAGCCACTAGCACGCTTCGCTTCTACGGGGGTGCACTGGCATACGGGCCCATAACATCGATGGCAATGTTTGTCCATGACTTCATCAGGTACACGATAGGTTGGACTGGAGCATTCATGGACCTCGCAATCTTATCGGATTGTTGGACGGCGTCACATTCCAGATTAACCGCCTCGACGCTGGAATTCAACTTCGCCCACCAATAGTATTGTCGTATCCGAGCTTTTGTTCGCACAAGCCCTGGATGACCTTCATGCGCACATGCAACCACCATAGTAATAAGAGTTACAGGGACCACAAACTGCTCGCCTCTAATAATGCAGTTGCTCAAAGTAGGAAGCCCGTGCAGTAGAATATAGTATGGCAGTAACTCAGGTTGGATCTTCGTACGACTGGGTCATGAAGTGGATTGGTACTCCCGAAGCTTCGCTGGGACAGGGTCTTTGTCAGTGTGCTCTCGTATCAGGTCAAATGTTATTGTAGATGTTCCGTCTGATACCTCCTCTAGGTCCTCGTTTTCCCTTTCGTTGAACATTGGGTCTCGACGGGGCATCTGCACCCTGGCACGTATTTTATTACATAATCATAATTCAATAAGCGTGAGTAACAGCGACTCAAAAGTACCGGCTTTTGGCCTTTGTTACTGCGACTTAGTAGCGTTGTAAGAGCAGATGATCTGTGCGCAGTGAATCGACGTCCGAATAAGTAAAAGTGCTATTTCTCCCATGCCCAGACGCATGCCAGAGTCGCCTTCTTGGCGGTGGAATAATTTCCTTCAGTATCAGACAAGGTACACGATGCATACGCCATCACTTTCTCCACGTCATCGCGCAGCTGGGATAACTGCACCCAAGCAAACAACTGAAGCATCTGTCGAAACAAACATTGGACATTGCTCACTGAAGATCGCTACGTGAGAGTGGATTCAATCATGGCTCGTATGGTCATGTAAGTATTGTCTTGTTCAGTGGCCCAACGAAGCTCCTGCTTTTGGCGCGTCAACCTCCGTAGTGGCTCAGCAATAGTCGCAAAATTCTGTAAATGCAGAAGGTAATAAGAACATAAACCCAAGAAATGTTGCATCTGTGTAACGTTGCATGGTTTTGAACAATCAAGAATGGATCTGGTGTTCTGCACATTAGGTTTAATACCCGAGGTAGAAATAACATGTCCAATAAACTCGACCTTCGTTACAGCGAATTAGCATTTGTTGATATTCAGGTGGATGTTTAATTCCCTCAGCATATGCAGCAGGTTATGAAGTTTTTCTGTATGTTCGGTGGGGTTACTACCAAAGACGCAAATATCATCCACATACACAACACAACATTTGAGATCTGATAACGATAGAGTAATAAATTTCTGCCAAGCTGCTGGGGCACTCCTAAGGCCCAGTGGTAGCACTTTGTATTGATACAAACCGTCTTGTGTGAGGAAAGCCGTCAAATATCGACATACTGGAGTCAGTGGCAGGTGGTAGTATGCACTGCGAATATCTAGCTTTGAGCAACGTATAGCGTTTGATAGCCTAACCATCAACTCGTCGGTAGGAGGTAGAGGGAACTTGTCCACAAATATATGTCGATTAAGCGCTAGAAGGTAGGTGCATGCACGAATAGAGCTACCATTCTTTTGAGCGGCAACTAGTGGATGAAGCCATTCAGAACACTGTATGCGTTCTATCAAGTCTTCTGTGATCATATTTTTCAAAGCTTGCGACAACGTTTCACGCTTGGCCAGAGGTACAGGCCTAGGTTGAGAAATGCAGAAAGGTTTGTAATCCGTGCTCAACCGAATGCGGTGCTTTGCTTTTGGGACTTTATCAAAATCCGGAAGAAAGAGATTTGGGTAACTGGAAGGTAACAAATGAAGGTTGATGCCGGCAATGGTCATCCGGCTCACGCATGGTGATACCTTCTAGAAGACCATGGCGTTACGTCCCAATAGAGGCTTACTATCAGCTGTAGAGACGTAAACTTCAACTATAGGCTTTCTGCTGTTTACAAAAAACATTGTAACCGTAACAAAACCAAGTATGTGGACATCGCAATTTGGATAGTTGTTGAAAGTGTAAGCGGAAGGATGTACAGTTAGGTGACCAAAATACTGTTTGTAAAAGCAATATGGCACAACTGTGATTGCTAACGCGGAATCTAGTTCCACGTCTAGACAAATGGTTCTTTTCTGACTTCGAAAAACCCAACTAATATCTGGTGAAGGCAGTTTGGGTTCTTGAGTTGGAGACGAAAACGGATGTTCGCATTCATTAACGCAATATATGGAGTGTTCAATGGTGACCAGAGAAGCTCTAGAGTAATTTGCAGAATCGACTAAAGAAATGGCGCCGGAACGACAAACCCGAGCAAAATGACCGGTCTTTCCGCAATTCCGGCAGATTTCACTTCTTGCGGGACAAGAGTTATCATTTGCCCTATGTTCAGCGTTTACACAACGGTAACACTAATTTCTAACTGAGGACCGCGTCAGATAGCTGTAGAATCCATACGGTCAATTTCAGTAGCTCCTGTGTTGGAGAGAAAACTTTTGTTTTGTTCCGTGACTGCGACCGCGCGAGCCAGGTCACAGGCGCTGTCCCATGTGAGCTTTTCTGCGTTCTCCATTAAGAGAATCACTCTGATCCGAGGATCCGTGAGGCCAGAAATCAGTTGTTGTATTAGCATTGTTTCTTCAACTTGTTTCTCTGGAATACTATTGTAGACACACTTTCTATCAGAACAAACAAGAAGGGAAATGAATGCACCCACTGTTTTACTGGATGCTTGTTTCAGCTGTGAAAAGTTGTACCGAGAAGTATAAGTGTTCACTTGAACACACCAATGTTTATCGAGGGCCGATAAGGCCTCTATCAACGTGGGTTTCTGCTGTAGGTTTAGAGCATCAAATATACGTCGACCCTCTGAACCGAGGTGCAAGCGCAAAAGCTTTAAAGTACCCTCCGTTTTCAGCGTCACGGATGGATTCAGAACTGGTTGCACAGAAATATGATCTGAAAATCTAATTTCCAGCCTTCCCAGCATTCTACTTTTGGGGTAACCGCAGAGTCAGTCCAGAACGGTGAAGGGGCAGTAGCATGCAAATACATTTGTAACAAGCGACGACAATTTGTTGTATCCCGAAAAAGCAGCAGACCACAGCAGCACCGGAACGTATGCATGGAGGAAACTATCCGCACACACGCGCAGTACAATTAAGTCGATAGAGGTTCGCACTGCAACCAATCAGACGCAAGCTCACATGACAGGCCAACGAGTGCTAAGTAGAAATGTGAGTAGGATATGTGAATCGAGGGCAAAAACAAAGCAAAGTATTTGAACACGTCAGCGTTCAATTCGATTTTACACGACTAATATTCAGTAGTGTATCCGCTAGCTAAATGCTCAAACAGACAACACTCATTGATAAGTTAGTTTTACCCCAACATCGTGCAAAATTGTCATGCAACTGCTTTTTTACCTGGCATAAATCGTTTTTCCTTGTTCACTATATAACCATATTTATAAATAGTTAATGTGTGAGCAGATATGATAACACCGGAAACAATTAAACCGAGAACTGCATCTATCATGAAACGTAAATTACTTAGCAATAACGACATACCTCAGACAAGGAGTAACATTTGATAACAGGGCAACTGGAATTGCTGGCAGTTGGCATTGTGATCCCTAGAAATCTCAAAGTAAATGTGCTGTAGATGATGCACGCCGGACACCAGGGAATTACACGAAGGAAATCACTTGCCAGATGTTATGTTTAGTGGCCAAATATTGACAAGGATATTGAAAACGTTTTTCGTAGTTATTTCAAATGATATCAGGCTTCGAAGACTGCCATCAAAGCTGACCTTCATTCTTAGCTAAAATCAACTGCCCCCAGGATGCGCATTCATGTGGATTATGCAGGCCTACTGGACAATGAATATTTTCTGATCCATACTCAAAATGGTCAAAAATAGTTTGTGTCACTCAACCAACAATAGCTTCAACGATTTCACTACTTCGTTGTTATTTCGCACAGCGACACTCGTCACTGAGGATGGTTCACAATCCCTATCGAACGAGTTCAGCCAATTTTGTCAATTTATGGGTGTATAACTTATACGCAGTCTCATGTATCATTCCCATTCCATTGGATAGTCTGAGTGGTTTGCTGTTACATCTAAAGGTGCTCTGATTAAACTTAAAGGAGACAGAGTGATTGCTGCAAAGTTGGATGTATTCTTCACGTGTATCTTTCAACAGCAAATCCTGTTCTCACATATCAACAAGCCCCGTCGGAAGTTTTCTTGATCGACGTTTAGCAATACCGTTTGACGCCGTGTTTCCAGCAAAGGAGACTAATGAGTGTGACCAGAAAATGGAAACTCAGTTCGATTGTAAGCACTGTACTCGCATAAGATATTCTCATCCCGGTGACCCAGTCTTTGTGTACGACATCTGGGATACACATAAATCTTGAATTCCTGGAATTGGCAAAGGAAAAGGAAATGTCCTATATGAAGTAAAATGTCAAGGCCGATTGGCTAAAGGTTGTGAGCCTGACGTCAAACATTGTTATATACCCAAACAAGTTCAGAATAATGACAGTACAGTGATTTCCTTAAACATTCTTTTAGACGCATTTGCTTTACTTAAGCCAATGGAACCACAACCAGAGCAACGGGTTGCTCTGAGCACAAAGTGGAACTTGGACGAAGATATTCCACGCGTACACGCCCCCTCCAATTTCAGTGACGCAGTTTCATTAAAAGCAAAAGAGCTCATTGTAACATTTTATGGTTAACAGGGGAAGGTGTTAGAGAGATAACGTAGGTCAACCAGACAGCACGTGAAAATCGATTGATTCCCAGCAAGAGTGTTTGCATGTTAACTTGGAACTTCTAGTCAACGACAGCTGAAAATTCACCCTTCATGTGTGCATAAAAGCGAATGATTGCAAAAAGGCATGTGAGAATCTATTGGTTTCGAGCAAGCGTGTGTGAGCGTGAATGAAACGGACCGTGTTTCCGGACAGTGAGTTGTAACTTCAGCTTGTGCGAGTGAATGCTTTGTACCAGTGTGACTTCTGTCTTTTCTCTAGTCAGCGGGAGTTATAACATAAAGCAGCAACTGACTCCGTCCACCTTGCTCGGTCCAGCAGGAAGTTTGTGGTGGAAGATCGATCTTGGCGAATTCCCGCGCTCCTGTTACTATCAATGTATCCCATGAGTGCCTCTACGATCATAACTTCCAGGAAGAAAGCGGTGACGCCCTGAGTATCTCAGATGCATACAATGTTAGATCACATCGCTCCGCACCCAACGCGTGTTTCAAAGTTCGAGAGCCAATTCACTCTTGCAGCTATCAACTCTTGATATTTGTCCGCATGCGCCGTGGTCACGAAGACGGAACTAACCAAGGTTTGTTTGTATGTTAATCACTGCTAGACGTGAAAGTTGTCATTGTAGATTTGAGTATTGCACTGCATTCTATATGACCACTTTGCCTCCTTTTCTCTCTGTATGCAAGCAAAATACAGTGAGGCACAGAGATTGACTGATCTATATAATTCAATAAATCAGCACTCAGGAGTATTGAACATGCCACTACCAAGCAATATATGACATCGGTTTGTGAACACTCATCAGGTGATAACATATGATGTATGTGTCTAGCTCCCTTCGTTTTAGTGCGGAACGTCATTAGTAAATAAATGCATGAACAAACAGCGTATCACCCAGCAGTCAACCGGTTAGTTGAAGGCTTCCATAGGCAGCTCAAAACATCGCTTTGCGCCTCCTCCGATCCTAGCTGGAGCGAAAACGTTTCGCTCTTTCTCTTAGGCATTCGCAGCAGCATCAAAGCTGACTTGCAATATCCACCAGCAGAGCTAGTTTACGGCACAAGGCTAAAGTTGCCTGGAGAATTCGTTTCACCTCCCGCATCGTCGGGTATACCTCCGCCTAACGTTGCGTCCTTCATAGCTCAATACATGCCTTCACTACGCCCGATTCCGCCCCGCGAATAGACTCGAGATGTGCAGATGCACAGCGGCCTCTCTTCATGCACTCACGTCTTCCTCCGCACTGACGCAGTGCGATGCCCTTTCCAACCTCCCTACACTGGCCCTTCCACAGTCCTGCAACGGACTCCGAAACATTTCACTTTAGACCAAAATGGTCACCGAACAACGGTGTCCATCGACCGCCTCAATGTGGTTTTCTTTGACGAGCCACTTGTAACCCATACTGTTGCTATTGCACAAGCACAAGGATCAACGCTTGGACCGGAGCTCTTCAAACTGTACATTAACGATCTGCGGACTGCACTTCAAACCGATTGCTTGATATACGCAGATGACCTCAAGCTATGGTCAACGGTATCCAGCATTGAGGATGCGGACAGATTACAAGGGGCTCTAGACCAGCTACACGAATGGTCCATCAAGTGGAAACTGCCAGCAAACCGAGATAAATGCGCTGTTCTCCCAATGGGTAGCACTGAACCTTAAGGTGCATATCACATTGGTGGGTTTCTCCTCAGAAATACCACCCACGAGAGAGATCTCGGGGTTATCGTGACTTCTGACCTTAGAACGAAACAGGACACTTTGAAGAAGGTGGCCACTGGAAGGAGACTGGTGGGTGCCTTAAGAAGATCATTCGGTCGAATGACTCCTGAGATTATTCGACCTTTGTTCATCTCGTACGTCCGTCCAGTCTTAGAATATGGCCTACCAGCTAACCATCCGCTTTCAAAGTTTGAATGCGCTCTGCTGGAAAAGATACAGAGACTTGCATCGAAAGCTGTTCTAAAGCTTCGTGATCTCCCGTACACCATTCGACTCCAGCTGCTAAATCTGTTCTCCTTCGAGCTCCGCCGTCGCCGGGGTGATCTCATCTACACTAGGCGCATCCTCGAAGGGGAACTTGGAAGTGAGTTACAACAATTCTTCCGGCCCAACACTGACTGTTCCGCACGAGTTCACACATGGAAACTATTTGAGCAAAGAAGACACAGAATTCGCATGGACGTCACCCTATCCACTAGATTGGTGAATGATTGGAACGGCCTACCGGAAGAAATTGCAGGCGCTCCATGCGAGGAAAGTTTCAAGCGGCTGATAGACAAACATTCACTGAGAATGCTGGAATCTTGCGGCTGTCACCACAATTGCGACGAACCCTCGAGGAACGTCGTAATGCAACGACACGCGTCGAACCCAGTATGATACGGAATCGACGGGGCTGACAAGGGATTTCCATTCTGCTCTCTACAACTCAATGAACTAAACGAACAATAAACTCCATCCACTTTTGAATATGAAAGCGATCTATCGCGCACGATCCCCTATCTACAGTCTTTGGACAATATATGTTGCGCCAATTAAAACAAATGCTGGATAAAAATTTTGATGAAAGCTTATCCTTTTTGAATAGATAAAATGCTGAAGAGTTCGTTCAGTATTTTTGAATCTTTGCTCGATAAATTTGTGGCAGTGCATCCTTTTCATTTTTCTACACGATTTTAAAAAGAATTTACGGTTGATAATGTAAAGTGCTGAAAATGCACCCATCTGGGCACATAAAGCTTACGCTGACTTGACTTGACTAGACTCGAAACTGTGCTGAAATCTCATAAGGGTTTTGCACACAGTGTTGTTTGGAGTCTCTTTGCTGCCATAGGCAAAGGGAAAATTGGGCCTACAGTTACTTTCACTAAAAACCAAAATAAAGGAGGTAAACAAGCCCGTATATGCACAGTTTCCATCGATTATATGCAAATATACAGCGCGATCCACCTCAACATAGGCTGCACTAATGGTTTTTGAGAGGCCACATAATGTATTATCGGTAAGCTTCACCAGCGTTCTGGCATCAACGCTAAGTTCCTTAAGGGGAAAGCCACTCCATGAGCAAGTGGAGCCTTATTTGTGACATTCTAGATGTCGTAGCTAGGCCTTCCAAGTTGACGCAGGTCACGCTACACCTAAACTGAACGCATTATGACGAACCGCGATTGCTTTGATTTGGACCAACTTCCATCTTTGAAGCAAAAGCAGTTATGCCATGGACAACTTGTCTCCGGATTGAGTCATTCTCTATCCGCAACTTCCTGGATCTCCCACGGAATGCGCGTAAACAGGCGAAACATGACTTGGATGAATACCAGAAGAAAATCCGTAGCCAAGACCATCCATATACACAGTATTCTCGAGGCCGGAGGCCATGATGAGTGATGAACGACCACGCACGACCAGCAGCAGTGGAGCTACCTTCGCGAGATCCTGTTCTTGGAAAACACCATAGCGCAAGCGATCTCAAGGCTACGCCGATCGCCGAGTTACAGAAATGTGGCCTGAGAGTTGTAAAGGTAGTGCACCAGTCCACACAAATGCAAACAAAAGTATTAGATTGCTTGAATGCGGATCGCTACAGACCACCTTTCGAGATCCGGAGCAAGGAAATGTCCCCTAAGCGCACACATAAGAGCAGCAAATTAATCGAACCAATTCCCTGCGACGGTTCGGATGACATCACGCAGCTAGCCGACAAAATTGGTGAACAAACACGTTACATGCAAAGAGAGAAGCAACGTGGTAATGGCACGATCCCTGGGCTGACACAAGTGGGCTCGTTACAGTTCCAACTAAAAACGAGTAGGGGCTAACCTTTTACCTTTTGGCGCACTATCACAACCAATACACACCTCCCCCAACGCACTACTGTGAACAGAGAGACTTTTCTGTATCGAAACCAAAGCACAACATCTCCTGAACAAGCTTGCTGAACCGCGGCTATGCCAAGCAGCATACGCCCGGGACTTCATATTCGTAAGTGGAACTTGGTTACACTCAGAATTTAACGACACAAGTCTTGATACAGCGCGTGTCCATACTTCAAAAACGACAATCTTAGCTTGGGTGCTGGGGTACTTTTATACCACCGCAATGGCTTGCAGTTCGAATCGGTAGACGATCCGCAAAAGCTAATAACTGACTGGCTCCAGTGCTGTCTGCAACTGAAACGCAGCGACATTTGCCTTGCGGGAGTTTTTATCGTAAGTCGAGATTCCTTCGTGCGATGAACTCTGGCATGATATTAGCCTTAACAAGATTCTATCGACAACGATGCAGCCACGTACTCATTTCATCTGACCTCATGTTCATTATTTGAATGTTCCGGCATCCTCTATTAGACTATTCGAAGCGATCTACAGGAATTTATTGCAAGAATGCCGCCCACCTAATTCAGAACGGAAAGTGGACCGGCCGGACTCAATTTACTGCTCATTAACAAAGAGCGCATGATCGATAAGCCATAGATGGAGAGTCATCTGGGGCTGAGTAAATCGTAACAATACTTTATGGCTGTGTATCATATGCGGAGTACCCAAAGGAACATATGGACTTGTTTCTTACAACCACAGAACTCGTTGATGAAGCCACTTTGGAGTCTACGTTTGCCTGAGTTATTGATTGTGCCAGATCTGTTTGCTGACAAATTCAGTGGGCTGATCACATCTGAATCGGAAAATAGGCCTCTTCGTTATGCTACAGCTCCATCATTGCTTCAGATCAGGACTCGAAAACGCATGGTGTTAAAACGCAGCAGCTTGTGTACCGAGCAAACTCTAAGCTTGCCAGCTGTTGCAAATATGTAGTGCAGCGTAATCACTGTAACACATTTGTCCGTGAATAAAATTTAATACCCTGACAGAAGCTAGCAGAAAGGTTTTGCGCTAATAACCAACTTCTGTATAAACCTGTGAACAGCCTCCTGTATGTGAAGCGTGGTGTTCCTCTACTGATCGCAGCAAATGTGTGCTCAAACCACCGAGGATGCAGTCAACGTCCTGTGGCTCTAATATGTTCTAATATTCTTACTTACTTACTTACTTTACTGCGTCTAGCCCCTGCGACAGGATAAGCCGGCTTCATGAATGTCGCGAATTGCAGCTGCCAAACGCGGCAATTGGCCGCAATCACCAAGCAGACACTAATCCAATGATTCCCCCGACTACTAGCACTGTGCACAACGTGGAGTCCCAGAAGATGAACATCAAATTTCACTGCAGCGAGCCACTTTTCCAATTGTCCACCAAGGCGACGACAGCAACCCTGGCAAGGCGAAGGTGAAACCACGGCCCTAGTGAAATCAGTGTCTGATCTGCGGAGGACGTGACCGAACCACTGAAGTCTGCAGCGTTCGATGAGCTCTGAGAGCTCCGGAAGACCGTAACAGTAATCACGAACTTGGCCATTAGTGATACGCTCATGCCACTGCGTTTTCATGATAAACATTAGACACCAACGGTCGTAGATTTCCAGCTTCCGGGTGCCTTCCGATCGCAGCCGTCAGGTTTCGCAATCATAGAATAGAATACTCGGATCCTCGTTCTCAGACTAAGTTCCGTCCTTCGCCACAATGTGTATCTCAGTTGTAAGAAAGCTGTTCTAGCGCGACCACTACGATTCCGGATTTCGGATGTAGCCTTACTATTGGGGGATATAGTAGATCCAAGATGCTTGAACACAGGACAGATTTGACGAGTTGTCCATGTAAGGAGAGCGACGAAGCGGACAGGGTGGCTAACGATGAGAAGTACTTCGTGCGGCCGCACTGTAACTCGTCTCTCGCTTTGCCCT
>CALYDF020009337.1:0-10856 GCA_944474145.2 Dicrocoelium dendriticum
TGCATTTGGAGACAAACTTGACAAATGCCTCAGAGATCGCCTAATGGCTGGAACAAATAATTCCGATTTATATCGTCAGCTCCTATCACTTCCATCGCCGACTTACGATCACGTAAAATCCATCCTTTTGCATTATCAGGATGTTTCTGATTTTACAAGAAACCAGACGACTGTTGATCATCAAGTCTTGTTTGGCTCAGCCAGTCGCCGAGTTCATGCCGAGAATAGAAAACCGTGGCAAATCAACTCTTTCAAACTACACGGAATTAGTCTATCTCATGCACCGAGAAATTCAGACAGTTTAAAGTGTGGTCAAGCCGATAGAAAGATTGGACAATGTGTCTCTTGTGGAAAGTTGCATTCACGACATAACTGCCCGCATCGGAATTCCAAATGTCATCATTGTGGGAAAGTTGGACATATTCGTAGTGTTTGTCGCCAGTTCAGACGTTGTAATGTTGGGAAACAAGTTGATGATTCCACAGAGAACTTGCCCGACGATTTTCATTCGCTGACCTTGGCTGTGAATACGAGTGGCCATTTATACAACACTTTACGTTTCGGAAACGGTATGTCACGTCGTTTCATTGTTGACACCGGTAGCGTAGAGTCTCTTATTTCTAAAACGAGTCTTGATCATCTGTACCCTGGAGCTCAGCTTGATTCTACACTCATCACTATTAAAGGTATTGCTGGTCATAGCATTCCCGTGATAGAATGTTGTACCTTACCAGTGTTAGATAAGCATTTGAAACCTGTCGAGTGTAAATTTGTTGTCATTCGTCAAGGCTCTTCAAACTCGGTCTTAAAGCTCTGCAGGCACTTAAAGTAAGTGTCAATTTTCTGTCACGTACTGATACTGACACCCAAATTCGTGAGTTATTACACGATTGTTCGGTTACCTCTGGTGGGTTGAGAATTCCGCCTGTTAAGTTGGAAGTGGCCGGTGATCCAGTTTTCTGTACACGACGTGTACTTCCATTTGAACTTAGAGAACCTGTTCGAAAGGTACTTATGTCTCTTTGTGAACCAGGAATTCTCGTCCCAGTACAAAGTTCACGATGGGCCACACCTATTGTCACACCGTTAAAGCCGGATGGACAGACACCGAGAGCTTGCGGTGCTTACCATGTCACTCTTAATACGACGCTGCTGCAGCGTAGTTGTGTCATGGAAGAACCTGATTCTATTCGCTCGCGTCTACACGGATCCAAAATTTTCTCGAGGCTAGACTTAAAATATGCATATCTGCAGATACCACTGACTGATGAGTCTAGTGAACGGACCACAATCAATACACCCTTTGGGTTGTATCGCTATAGATTTCTTCCCTTTGGTCTTAATGTGTCTCCAGCCATATTCCAAGATGTGATGAACTCCATTGTAAAAGACCTGAAGGGTGTTGAGTTCTATCAAGACGATGTTTTTTTACATGCTATTAACAAACCGACACATGACTACCGATTACTGGCACTTTTGACTCGCTTCATGGATGCTAATGTGAATATCAATCCAAAGAAGTGCTTAATTGGTGTCCATGAAATCAGTTGTCTTGGTTATCAGGTTACACCTGAAGGATTCAAACCAGCTCCTGATCGGATAAAACCATTATTTGATGTGAAGTCCCCCACCAATGTCCATGAGCTTCGATCACTTATGGGCGCTTTACAGTACTATTCCAAATTCATTCCTGGTTTTGCATCCACTGCTGATCCTTTATTCACCTTGGTGAATGACAAGAGTTTTGTTTGGTTAGACAGACATGAACATGTTCTTCGGAAGCTTTTAAAAATTCCTGCATCTGGTTGTGTTCTTCACACCTTTTCTCCTAAAGTACTTACTGTGCTTTTCACAGACGTTTCACCCACTGGTATTGGGGCTGTGTTAGAGCAGAATAGACACCCCGTCCTGTGTATTTCCCGTCGACTAAGCAATGCTGAAAAAGGATATGCTCCGACTCATCGAGAAGCTTTGGCTGTATACTGGGCAGTCACTAGACTTCACAAATACTTGTTTGGTCTCAGATTTACCATTTTGACAGATCATGAAACTCTGAAGTTCATTTACAATCCTTCCAGTTCTTTAGCTAAGTCTTCGGCAGCCATGGTCCAAAGGTAGAGTGTTGCGCTTAGTGCGTATAACTGTGTGGTCGAGCACAGAAGTGCGAAGCCCATTCCTCACGTCGACTACTTAGCACGTACTGCACCGATAGTTGAAACCGATTCTGAAATGTGTTGTTTACTCACCCAGCCGCTTCCAAGCTCTCGTTCTGCCCTTATCAATGATACTAGGAGGTATTATGGGTCATTGATTTCTGCTGTCAAACGTGGTTGGTCGGTTTCTCTCAAACGGAGGTTCCCACAATTTTTTGTGCGTCGTGATGAATTGTGGGTTACACCTGATGGATTACTATGTGTAAATGACCGCATTGTTATCCCGCCGACTTTGAGATCATCTATTCTAACGGATTTACATTCCGGTCATCTTGGTGTTGAAAAGCTGAAGTCTTTAGCTCGATGCTTGTGCTGGTGGCCTGAATTAAATGCAGATATTCGACGAACTGCTTCTGATTGCCCGAACTGTAAACATAAAATTTTACGGCAACCATCAAAGTGGACACCATGGTCGCTGGTATACGAGCCCTGGCAAAGGGTACATATGGGTTATTGTGGACCATTTCTGCAGAAGTACCCTGCTCTTGTGGTGGTGGATTCTTTTTCAAAGTGGCCGGAGGTATTCCTGACTGATAAACCAAATTCTGCTTTTACTGTCCGTGCCTTGAGAAAAGTGTTTAGTAGAGGAGGAGTCCCATTAGCTGTGGTAAGTGACAATGGTTCGCACTTTTCGGCTTCAGTGGTTACTAATTGGCTACAGAGCCTTGGGTGTCGCCACCTTTTTACCGCTCCACGACATCCATGTTCTAATGGCCTAGCGGAAACTTTGTTGCAACCTTAAAACGTTCTATTACCTCCTGTGTTCCTAATTATTTTGATGAACTTGATCGTTGTGTTGATAACTTTCTTCTTCAATACTATGATTGCGTGCATTCCTCTACTGGAGATACACCTGCCAAACTTTGTAAATCCACACCATTGAGGTCAAACATGCGTGGCTTGGGGACTGCTGAAGTATCTTATTTCAGAGGCAATGATTTACGTCCCTCAACTTGTACCATTGTTAACAACATTGGGAACCGCATGGTTAGAATTTTGGATCTCGATGATTGTTCTGTACACAGACGGCATGTTGATCAGATACGATACAAGGACTCCGGTCAGTTGTCATTCGATTCAGTGTGCACTGAAAATACTAATGTCGATTCAGTTTCAGATCCTCATGAGTATTCTGAGCAAAATCAGCCTCCAAGAAGATCTGCCAGATTGCAACAGAAACCACAGCTGAATTACAGAAACCTGGAGTTGCATTCAAGCTGCGGAGGATTTGATAATTGTACAAACAATACTCAGTGGTTGTTTATTGTTATTCTTTTCACCATTTTTATTGTAGAACACACACCCGCGAAATTCAAATTCCAATTCTGGTGTTCTTATTCCGAGTCGTGACTAGTTTGGGTGGAGTTCAACTATTTTCAGATTCAGAACATCATACTTAATTAAAGGTGGTAACACATTATGATTACTTATTGTATCAGGCATGACATCTTTTGTGTGAATTCAAACTGGTCGCATGAGAGTTCATACGTACCAAATTAAACTAGTTCCCACCTGCAGCACCTACAAGGTATACAGGTCTATTAGCATGTAGCAAGTTGGGCGGCAGGCAGCAACATTTATCGACTCCAACCAAGGCGAAATCTAGTTTTAACAATATGTACTCTCGGCATCCTCTCATTACGGGTATCCTTTGGCCAGAAGCCACCGTGAAGCGTCCACAGCTTAGTGCTTTGCTCGGTTTGCTTAAAGCAACCTAATGCTTATCTCACAAAAGCAGCTGCGGTCGTAGTCTACCATTTGATGCGCAACATTAAATGGACAAATTTTGCCACCCTCGTTTAATGAAGAAAGCGGAATGAATAATCTTTAGCTGAGTGCGTGGATCGGTCGGCTGAACTTGGAATGACTTGGAAATTCCCTTGTATGCCTGTGTAAACTATTCTAAAATATATTCAAATTATAGTTCTCTTATGTATTAGGGAATAAGGCAATTTGCCTGTTGAAACTTTGTCCCCATTTGTTTGAACACGCATACCATATCCGCCATCGGCGTGCGTGATTCGGCTACGAACGACGCCTCATCAACGCACTCGACGCTCAACTACCTCTTTTTTAGCTAGCTGTCCCCTAGTGCACTATTTTAGCATTAGCAAGATCTCTCCCAGTCTAATAAACTTTTTTCCTAAATTACTATTGTACGTCTTATGCATTGCTTTTGGTTAAGCATCTAGTTTCATACCGAATATATAGCGCACGATAATCGCGCTATAAACTGTTTTGTGAGGAAAGGCTTTTGTCTCCACTGCCAGGCATCCATGACACTACTAACCAGGCACTTGCCTATAAATGAAACCCAAGCTACTATGCATAGCATAATGCCTCAGCTTAAAGAATCCTACCCTAAAACTTTCAACTTTGTCCACATCATGAGACCGAATGAAAATACGCTTGCGCTTTCTGCTAGCTGCAAGCAGAAGCAAACCAACCAGGAAAGAGCCGAAATAAATTGCGTGCTCAAAGCTAAAAATCATAGTTGACTGCCGCCTTCCCGGACACCGAACCATTGACAACGTATCCGCTCTAAAGATTCGCACCAACAACATTAAGTGTGCTGAAAGTATTATGAGTGACTACTTCAGCTCATACGTTACAGAAGCCCAGCGGCTAGAAACAGGGTAACTTAAGCGGTGCTGCTAGTGCCCGGTAGCTAGGTACTGTAACGCGCATGGTTTGACAAACCTAATAATGGTTCTGTGAATTTAACCAATGCGTTATCCCCGAAAGTCGGTCCGGACGGAATACCGCCCACACTAATTAAGAAAGGTAGTGAAGATATTAGCATGTTGCTTACCAATCTCTTCACTATATCAATCCAGAAAGGCAAGTATTCGACCTCTTGAAAAGTTTTGTCATTTAGTCACAGCATAAGGGTTGCTGCCCACAGGATGGTGGTAACGGACGCCCAACTGACCACAATTCTTTTCGCATGCGAGTGAAGGTGATGTTAATCCAAAGCGCACTCATAAACAGCTTTATGCAGGCGAGCACCTACATGAAGGGCAGCACGGGTTACTATGTGCACGGTAGTGTGCAACCTGCAGCTGG
Source organism: Dicrocoelium dendriticum (assembly GCA_944474145.2). Taxonomy (NCBI): domain Eukaryota; kingdom Metazoa; phylum Platyhelminthes; class Trematoda; order Plagiorchiida; family Dicrocoeliidae; genus Dicrocoelium; species Dicrocoelium dendriticum. Next base: position 5,280 of record CALYDF020009337.1, read on the forward strand.
ACTTCCAAAATTTGGGCACTGAGGCAATTGACTCCAATATGTCCGTTGTTATCCTATATAACCATACGCAAAATGCTTTTGACAGGGTACTGCAATGCGCCGGATGTATATGGTATGGGCTTACGCGGTAGGTACTCCTCTAGTAGACGGACTGAGATCAAAGTTAATAAGCCGCACGCGAACTATTGTGACTGAGCTAACTAAATCTACTCTGACCTCCGTCTCTATTGGTGTGGTGCAAGAAAGCGTGCTTGGCCGTAAGCTAATGACCCTTGCAGCAGTTTGCGTCACTACCGCTACTTTATTGTTGCTGCTGACGTACAGCTTGCTTACGTCCTTGTGCCAAATAAGCAAATATCTGCAATTAGTGGAATCCGTGAAGGTGCTTAGTTGCATAAATGGTAGCGCGAACAATGGCAAAAGGCGTCCTTCTCCTAAAAATACAAGATCGTGATACATAACCTTTCTAAACAGCACACCTTGTGCAACGGAATACAATTGTAAGCAGTCACACCTTGCGCTACTCTATGTGCCTAACTTTGCAGAGCAAGTTCAAGTGCAAGTGGCCTTACTAAGGAGATTAGCTTTCCACGGACGCCGTTATATTAACACCACGGGTGTAAGCGTAGGACTATGTTTATAAGGGTTTCGTCTGTCCGTATACGATTACTGCTCTAGTATATGCGGCAACCATTGGAAGTCAGACCCTTGGCTGCATGAAAATGCTTAACAGCGCTGTGCAACGAAGTTGACTCCAGCACAACAAGCTAAGGGTCATAGAGAAAGTTGCGAACATATTAACCTTCTGCTCCATTGGCAACGAAGCATTTACTTTAACCTGTGTTTCTTATATATCCTAATGCATCATAAGCTGCACCATACATTTGTCACACTGAAAGCAAACAGTGCATACGTTTCCAAGCTCCGAAACAAGTGTTACCATTTTATCCCGCGAAAGACAGACTGGAGACTGGGAGCATCCATTTTGCTTGGTGCTGTACATAAAAATATGCAACGTTGCTTTCAATATAAGCGGAATAGAAAACGTGCTGTTATTTTGGAATGCATTTCATATGTCCGTATGTATAGAGTATGCAGAACGCATCTAGTGTATCAGTGACGTACAAGTCCACTGCTTTGAATCACCCCGCGATTTGGCTTGAGTACGCTCAGGATTAATCGCATGCTACCTAAGCGCCTTAAGGTCAAAATGCATCCGAATCCATCGCAGTTACCGGCTTATCACTTAAGACTTCAGCGGTATCCGTCGCACGCATTTTTCAGTTATAGAAAAAACACTCTGAGCACCATATGACCTTTACCAGCACCGATTATTAGACTTGCTTCGCCTTCTACTTCAAGTTCGGCCTAAAGACTGCAATACAGAAACCACCAATGCCACCCCTTACACAACCTGTAAAACCCCATCGTTGCCACAACAGTTATGAATTAAATTTAACTATGGCCATCTTATTGCTACCACTACAGACAAACCATTTGTAAACCTTAGATTTTGGAATGGTAAATACACAAAGCAGAGGGCACTGCCCTAATGGCTACTGCGGAGAAATAACAGACCCTGCTGTGTAGGCAAACTTCATTGCCTAAACCCCATCTTCACCTTCAGCCCTTTGCCTTTATGCTATCAATCACCGCTGACACAATACCAAACAGCTCGCAGCCTAAGCAGTCGCGAAAGCCTTACAGGTGCTAAGAATAGAAAGTTGAGTACAAAAGATATTTCGCCATCGCTGATTAGTTTTTGAACTGCTTCGGTTTCTCCAATAGAAATGTTGGACCAATGACTGCACTATGCAATATCATGCGCCAATGCATAGATAAGCTGCAAAGACCAACCGATAACGCTTCCCTTATGACTTCTTTTCTTCTGTGACCACGTTGACCCCGCTCATAAAGCTCAATAATTAGTACAGCCTTAGACTATTTACTGGAGTCTCCGCAATCCCGCAGGCCCGCCACAGATGTGATATGACAGGGAAATAAGGAGGCCATCCTAGCAGCCAAATTTCAGTCCTTACCACTAATCTACAAATTTTATTCCTCAGTCCAGCTTGACCCTTTAACACTTTCCAAATTCTTAGACAGCTGGGTCCGTGAAAAATAAATAAATAAATAAATAAACTTTTATTCTCGACCATGCGAGACACACCTTTACAGGCATGATCATGTTTAGCTAACAGTGTGATCAATAATGTACAAAAGTACATGTTTGGCATAACAGTGTATGTAAGTGTGTAAGTGTATATACGTATGTATTTGTGTATGAATGTAGCTTGTGTCTTTAAATGTGCCGCAGCATTTTTGACTGTTTGTTGTCGTCAGGAATGTGAGCATAAGCGATTGATGTCCTTGGGTTGGATAGCACTTTCCGGATATCCACGGGCAAGTGACTTTATTTTGTGGCGAGTCACATCCGCCACGTCGCAGTGTTAATAAGCAGACATTTGTAGCTTTTTATAGGGCGAACTCTTGCCAGGCGAAAACCCACCACGTCCTGGAACACTGCCGCCGAACTATTTGCTGGAACGGGTTAAACCCGAACCACCCAGCTGGCAGCACGAGGAGGTTGTTCGGCTAGCCAGCCATGTTCGGCTAGCCAGCCATTCTTCATGGTCTAAACCATGTATAATATGTTACCGACTATCGTTGCTGTAGGCACACATAGTGCAATAACTTTAACGGTCTAATGATCTGCAAAGGCGTCAAATGGTTAGCTTGAGGTGTGCTTCTACTAACCTTCGCAACTGTCAGGTGCTCGTATGCCTTGCGTTTTAATAAGCCTAAGTACTCGCAACTTTACTCCGCTTTTCGCAACTTCAAGCAGTATATATATATTACTGAGTAAGGTACTAGACTGGTTGTCACCGGAGAATCCACCAGGACAATAGCTGATGAAATGTCATAGTCTTATTTAACATCGCGACTTTGATGAACACCGCGGGCAAACGCAACAGACTAACCTCGAAGAGAATAAGCTAGAAAAGGGAAAAGATGCATACGATTGTGTGGATATGCAGGAGGCATACCAATCCATCATGTTTGAGAGACTACAACGCCTAGATGCAGAGTAGCTAATACGCTGCAATCGCAGACACAACTGAATTTCACGCAATGTTCTATTTCTTTCGGTTCTCAATTCTATATCAGTTACAGTTTGCTATAGCTGGCGGGTAATGAAGGCGTAACTTTATTGCCAGACAGAATAGGCCAGAAGAGATAAATCGCGATATTTAGCTAAGAAGTATGTGCGTTTTTCATGCCCATAGGTGTCACACCACCCTAAAATTAGCTTGGATTATTCAGGCAAATCAAATACATTCTGTCAATTTCATGTTCCGGTGGGACTGGAACGATGGGGTGTCTCGTGGGTGTTCCAACTTGCGTGGATCGTCCAGACAGAAATTGATGAAGTGCTCAGGGTTATTGATGGATCTAAAACGAAACGCCCGTATCGCGCCCTGGCCATCCAGTTGCTGCCCAAGGTTCCTAAATTAACAGTCCCTACTGTTGTAGTAATGTGAAGTAAGCCAAGGATGGAGAGAGAAATCGATGACACAGTGTTAAGACGTGCGCTTGAAATAAGAAACTGCTACTAATGAGTGAAGAAAAGTAGAGCAAAGAAAGTCGAAGCACTAGGATGCGATTTACGCAGCATATTTAGCAAGGCACCATCAGACCGCGGTTGAAGTGCTTCCGAATATTTGGCTGGCGGACTTTAGTGCAATGCTAGCTAAGGCTTCAGTGCTGAACTGTGAGATCACGCTGACTGACCCTGTTCAGGTAGCCTGGGACCAAGTTGAGGCAAATCTTAAGGAGTTTTGCACTTCCTATATTTCACTCGTGAGGAAAAGAGGGTTACGGGCACAGCCTCCATGGATAGATACCTATCTAATAAAGAAACGGTCCAGATGCTGGGGAACCTACCAAGCAGCTCCGTAAGACAGTACCAATGATAGTTATTTAGAGAATATAAATAAATACAAGTAACCTCGCAGACCTGTTCGTCTTCAACACCAGCAAGGTTTAGCGGACGCGGCCGCAGCCAATCCCAAGGAGCTTGTTCATTACGTTAAAAGACGTGGCGAAACAAAGCTGTCAATACCAGCATTATTGCGAACGTACAGGACCCGTGCGCATAAGCCTCTATGACAAGGCTTTTATACTTAATGATTAGTATACTAGGGTTTTTGCTCGAGCGACCTCTTTACCACTTGCTGAAGGTGTTTCGAGCGTTCCAGATGATGCTTGCTTAGCTGAGTTTAACATAACGGAGATACAGGTCTTCATGCAACTGCAGGGCTTCAATCCCTCTAAAGTTTCCGGTCCTGATTCAACACATCCGAAACTGTTGCATGAATTGGCCACTGAGCTGCGTCGTTCGCTCACATGCTTGTTTCATTATCGCTGGACAGCTAAATCCTAAATTCGGAATGGGAGAAGGCAATCATCTATCCGATCTTTAAGGGCGGTGACAGCGCTGTGCTCTCGAACTACCGGCAGGTTAGTTTTACAAGCGCAGTTGTCGAGTTGTTTGTAAAACTGATAGGGGATTCAGTAAGGAACCACCTGAATAGATTCAACCTTTTCAGCGTTGCGCAACATGGATTTCGCAAGTGCTTTACCTGTCAAACTAATATATTTGTAGCTCGTGAAAGCCGGACCGAAGCGGTAGACAAAAACCAAGCTGTACACGTGCTATTCGTGGACTCGCCAATGTCTTTTGACATTGTTCCACATCTTCGACGTTCACTAAACTGAGATCTTAGGGGATATCTGGTCTTGCCTTTCAATGGGTAGCTGCCTTCATGAGGGGAGTAATAGTTCTTACGGTTGGAGCGTAGCCCTTTCCTCAGGCAAGCTGTCCTCGCATAGTCGAGAATAAAATATTTATTTATTTATTGGCGTCCCGCAGGGCTGTTTTGGGGCCATTGTTGTTCGCGCTCTACGTAACTGACTTGCCGGGAGAGCTACGATGTCATCACTAATGGTTGCTGACGGCACTAAGCTTTGGAATATGTTGAGGATATCTCGTGGGCCCTGAGATAATTCAGCCTGCCCTGGATGGCCTCTGGGAATGGACTACCTTATGTTGATGCCCATAAATATGGCCAAGTGCACTGTTCTTCGAATCGGAGCTGATAATCCTTCCCCCCGATATGTTGCGATTTGTGGGGAACTCCTTCTCCGTCAATCAGTAAGTTGGTTTAGGAGTCGTACACTTATCAGCACTTCGTTCTGGCGACAACTAGAAGAAGTTTGCTTGTCGGGGTTTCTTATGCTATGGTTTGTCCGCCGGTCTTTCGGAATCCTAACGGCAACGTTGGTTGTAAAAATATCCTCCACATTCGTCTGATCCCACCCAGGATATTGTAGTCAGGCTTGTACACCATGTCTTAACAGAGACAAAATGGACTTGGAGAAGGTGTTACGAACAGACATACGGTTCGTGCAGGGTTTACGAGGACAAATGTAAGCTGAACGCTGGCTCCGTTTGGTGCTGTACTCTATGCACTACCAAAAGCTCTGTGGGGACCTGATTCTCACTTATCGTATTTC
>CALYDF020009338.1:0-10929 GCA_944474145.2 Dicrocoelium dendriticum
AAAGTTTGCTGGCCAATTGGCTTGCCAAATGGCGGATATGACATCATTAGTTATATCAATTTTTATATGCCTAAGATCATCGCAATTACACTACGTCTGTAGGCTGCCAATTTTGACTTTTTTATTGAGAATTATGCAGCTGAATATTGTCTGCAAAGAACCTATTGCTAGATCTCAATAAAATGCAGATTTGCTATTAGATGAGAATTGCATGTCATAGGAGAACGTTTGATGCATCATCAAACATATATCGAATTATTAATGTTAAATATTTATGTTATTTTGCATACAAAGGTTAATATATTAGGCAATCAATTGATCGCCTAAAATATGATGGATGTTTTATAGAACATCAATTATCTTTATATAAGGAGACATCTTGCAGTGAATCCATCAGGTTTCAATTGGTGATCATTATGTGAGGCTGCTGCTTATGTCAGCAAACCGGTTATTGGAGAATAAATCTCAATTATATTTGCCTAATCTGTGGGGTAGGTGCAATTTCCGCACATTGATAGACGCAATTTTAGCAGAAATTATGCAGGTGCTTTGTTAGTAAACTTGAGGAAACAGGTTGGTTGATGAGTCACAGATAGGTAGGCAGATAATTCTGTTTTATTTGTAATTCTAGTTTATTTGCCTTGACGGAAGCTAGGTCGGAACAACCGAAGTAATATATCTTACCGATTTGTTCCGAAATGACAATTGCAGTTGTTGGTCTGGGGGCGAATTGATTGAAGTATGATTACCTTCTACCCCACGTTCAACTTAGACCGGTGGATCCGTCATAAAAGTGCTATTTCATCGCATAAATAAAGAAGTTACGTGTAGTGATGGGTATCCATTCTGCTGCGACGGATATTATTCCGCTCCCTATGTTATGGACAACTTGACTTCGACGTCAAACGGAAGCTTCTACGGCCCCTTCAACTATCCGAAAGAACTAGCCTGAATACCCACCAAAACGAGACAACCTATCTGCGTCCCTTCTTTAGAGTATCGTTTCAGTGCCAAGCCAACGTTGTTCACTGTTTTCCTGTGTGCATCATTTCCACCCTAGCCTCTGACATCTCTTTTGCTCACTTACAAAAAGGGGCTTGACTCCACTTCAGGCTTATACCCGGTGTTCGGAGTGCGCGCGTTTCCCTTCCCTCAGGGACTGTGAGCGCTCCGATGGATGTCTCGGATACCACCATTGTCCAGTGATGGCGCGCAGCCACTGTGCACCGACTGAGCTCCGTTGAGTAAAGTCTCAATTGTCGTCCATTTGAGTTGGACCACGCCAGTCTCCCGCAAGTCTCACAGTTTTCCTACCTAGCTCCAAAGGCTTGAGTATTCTGCGTGTGACTGTTTTCAGTCGCTACGCTATACCGAATTCTATTGGCTGGTAGCCTCTGCCCAGGCAGTGCTAAGTGTATGCTACGTGGATGATTATCGGATGATAGCCTTTGCGTTAAGAACGATAGCTTCTGAACTAAGAATGATAGCTTTTGAACTAAGAATGACAGCTTCTGAACTACGGATGTTAGTGTTTGCGTTAAGGATGTCAGCGCTTGCGTTAAGGATGTTAGCAAGTGAGCAATGGTATAGTGCTTTGCTACGCCTCGAAATGCCATCCTATTTGATCAAAGATATACTTACGGTACGTTAGTTGCCCTTATTTTTGTTAATATTAGCATTTAGGTTAACACACATGGAATGTGTTATCAATAGGTTGCTGACACCACAATTACTACAAGCGCCGAAGAGTTGGGCTTCCGAATGTTCTGCCATTCATTCAAGGGTAAAGTCTTACTTTTGAGTCCTGGTGCGACCATGGATGATATCGTTTAAGCAACACGATGAAGTGTCATAAATTGCGTTCTCTTGACGCCCGATATGTCAATTACTCGTACTAGTGAACGCATCTGTTTACAGCGGTCTACCCGTGATCTTGGAATGTGATATTCTTCTAGCTTTATGCACTTAGAACAGATTGTGTACCAGGTGGCACAATCAGACAATTCTTCGCTAACATCTCTCATAACATGCATGCATTCACAGCTATAGTTGAAGTATTTAAAATCCTTACTTACCCCATACTAGAGTAATGCGGCATACGCTGAAACAACTGTTGAAATCAGCCAAACCATCTATAGCATGCATTGGGTAACAACTACATCCCAAACTCTTGAGAGCGATGCTAGCAACTCCATATCCATCCACCTTGGCTGAAAAGGGTACAGGATAACTAGCATCTGCTGCACAACCTGATACAAAGCAATACCGATTGCATCGGGCCACTTAATATAGAAGCAAAATTACAAGTGAGACCCAAGTAAGAAAGGCCTTATAATTATTATGCCACGATGCCGAAAAACTTGCATTTTAACGTTTGTCATAATATGTATACTTCTCGGTGAAATCGGTTGTTGTTCACCAGCTGGTCGAGTGAGACTGCACAAATCTTGCTCAGTAATTTGCGAAGCTACCTTTACGTGGACTCCATTATGTCGCTTTTTTCATGGGGAAGATTATTTGTACATATATTTAATAAAAGCCCAGATAAGACATACCTGGTGAAATATCACCAATTCACGCTATGTACTTATTCCTCAGGGTCTACAACCTACTGGTACTGAACATTTGTATCCTGTCATCGCAAAAGACAAAAATATGGGGCGACTGTCTTGCCAGAAATAAGATAAATATATGTAGATAAATTGTTAGCGCTCTTGCAAGAGTATGACATTAACTGCGCGTGCATGTTCTGTACAAAATATTGTCACAACTCTACATTTTCTGAGAAGTATACTTATACTTATTATTCTTATATTCATGCCGTACACGTTTCAACTATACTCAATACTAACTTGTAGCCTAGTTATGCCAGTGGTACTGCGCACCTTGGCCAGTCATATATTGTGCCATCGATGCGTTTCGGCTACTAGGAGAGCGCTGTAACTTTGGCACAGTGACAAGAGATACCGGTCGGGTCAGAATACTTACCAATGGTAATTCTTTCCGACAAACGATATGTTAAAGTGTGCTTTTGGAAAATGTTCAATCTGCTCATCTTAGGTTGACCTGACACAGTCTGACAAATCGTTGGTGACCTCTAGCTCCGACACTCTCGTCCCTGTCTGCCTTCCCTTAACAATATTGTGTCAACCTAATCGGGAGCATACCTGAACTGCATAGACCCATATATCTAACCATGTGCTTACATTCAGGGAGTCCCATTGAGTAATGTCCGTGACCACTGACAGCGTCACTGAGAGTGCTTGCGTGTAACACCTCAGGGAGAGGATGAATTGAGGACCGCATGAACTTGAGTGAACAACACATTATTTTGAAATTTAAAAAGCGAACGTATTAGCAGTATGCATGAAGTTGCCTGAAAAATGCATAACCGTCATACCGAAGGGTCTAAGGCACTGGCTTTTTCTTAGCTTCTTGTTCTTCCCATTCCTACTTAGTTTACGCTCCAACGATGATCCCAATCTGCGTAGACAATATGGCCGATTACAAGCAGATTACTCGTTCTTTTCTTTCTATTTATTTTGTCTATTTCGTATAACTTACCTTTGGATGGTACACAATATCAAAACTGTGCACATTATCTTTAGTTGTCGTGGAGTACCTATGATGATTATAACTTGCAAACGCATTGACGACATATATCAAGGACACAATCAGCAGCCATGAAGTGAAAATGGTTCTAGGTACTTCATTTCTAAGCCACTTGATAAGCAAGTTGCCATAAGTTCGCCGGATTTGTTTATTGTTTAAATATATCAAAGCACTAATCTAGAATAATCAGTTTGTGAGTATTAGTTGCACGAATTTATTTACGCACGTAAATTATAACTATTGGTACACTACTAAGCTATACGGCGTTCTACAATTGGGACAAGTTTGACACTACATTTGGAGTATCGGTATATATTTGGTTTACGTATCTGCGTATACCATTAAGGACCAGATCGCAAATTTTAATGCTCGGATGATTATGAAGAGTGATGCGGTGATTAGGACAGTTAAATGTCACCATAAAGAAGTTTGTATTACTTAAGTAAAATCAACTAGTAGGATTCGTATGTATTTAATTTATCACGAGGGAAATGTACACTGGTATAGAGAATGAACTTTCAGCGTTGCTGGATGTACCGCAGTTCGTTACTCGAAAACCGCTCAAAATATTCGCTTTATTTGAGTGTTGGGCAAGTGGATTTCAGCATTAAATATCAGGTATTAAAGAACTAAGACTAATTGCGTTAGGGCAGGTGAAAAATATCAGGTAGCTTAGATGTCGTCTGTTACGTCTCGTCGTTGCAATACATTTTCGGTAGAAATGTCAGATAAAACGTGGGTTGTAAATGAATTCCACCGGACCTCACCTGAACTGCTGAATTCGTCATCAATCAAAAATGCCTACAAGCTACGATTTGATTATATGTATGTCCGTCAACTGGGTAATATTCTTGCAGTCGAGTGTGGATGATTCATTTACGAGGCTGTTTCAGTGATAAATACTAGCAATTCTTAGGAGCATCTTATGAAACACAAAATAGCAATACTAAAAAACCATGATTTAATTGGAGAAACAAATACATGACAAGACCCGCAGGATGACAAAGGGGTTATTCAATCAAAACACTTCGATATTCAGGAAGGATGGAAAAATTCAAATATAAGGTGACTCACCGAGTTATTCGCATGAACACATAAGCTTGAACACACTCTGCTACAAAAACGACAGGGATAGTGCGCACACTATTCTGTACGCTTTATTTCGTCCACCGAAGAAAATGGACTAAATCTAGTATTGTAAATATGAGTTTATTCTGGTCGTTTTTAAAATTATGTGTCCATTTAAGTCAAAAATAGAAGAGCGCACCAGGTTCTAAATGATCGAAGTAAAATGTAATTTACGACGTAATCTATTTGATTGTTGCGTTGCAAGTTTGAGCTGACGGCATCTCATTTTTGGACTGTGGCTGACTTGCAACTTGTCGCATAAACGTGATTTGTATCCAACATTATATTTTGCACAGAGGTTCACGCAGTTGATTAATTTCTACTGCACAAGCCTCGGGCTTGCAGTCCTCTTTGATAGCATAGGTGAAACATTTTGGTCGCACTGCGTTAGGACGATACAAGCACATCACCAGTGTGTTTGCAACAAGGTCGACATGGAGAATGGCCTGTTCAACATGCAGTCTCATGCAGGCGTGCAAAATTTAAAGAAATTTAAAGGCTCGAACTTCCATCACGCTATACATAACTGGCTAAGTCGATAACTGACTCAACACGATGTGCTTTATTATGTTTCGAGCAGCACCGGTCAAGCTGTCAAAGTATTCAAATTGTCGCTGACTTATGAAGTCTGCTACAAAAGTTATTCTCCAATGGCATGCACTCAGAACTTTGCATTCTGACAAGTTATAAAGGAGCATGGACAAGTGTGATCAAGTCACCAGTGCATACGTCCTACGGTATTTTAGCTCCTCTCGTCAAAAACAACATAGAGTAAGTCACAGATTAGCACAAAGGCATCAGGTTGTTGGGAAGCAGCACTACGAGCAGCAGTTCAAGCTTGCATATTTGCACTCTGGTGGTTTGATTAAAGATTGGTTCGTCAGTGATTGTTGAGGTTGAATTTGGAGTTTCGCTAACCTAATTAGCTAAATTTCCAAAGTGAAAATAATGAAGAAAATTTTATGTGTTCACCTTTGTAATCGATGCAATTTTTTTTGGAAGTTAAGGCTCTAAATCTTGCGGACGCCATACTATAGGTCAAAAACTAACGAACATATGGTTCGACTGACAAAGGTTGGAAACCTGTAACCTATGCGCTAACCCGGGTTTCTGCTCTATCTCGGACAAATTAAAAGGGCAGTCCACTGGAAGTATATTTCAATGTTATTTAAAACTAAATAAGCACTAACCTGACGCACATCAATGTGTATGGTTATATCAGCACAAATTACTTTTCTCATAACGTAATCAGAAATTTCCTTAGGCAGGAAGGCACTTCGTTCGCCCTGCAATAATGAAAAATCAAAACCAGTTGCTTGCGCGTAATTTAATACTTTGGTTCGATGTGGTAGGCAATCCATCTAGGACCCAATATAGCTTTATTCAACTGATAAATTAGGGCACCCAACAATTGCGCTAATAAATGGACAAATCATGACAAAGTTATATTCCATTTAGATGGTAATCATAACACAATTGTTTATTCACTGAAAATCTGTTAATATAGAATTAATTAACAATGGTAAAAAACGAAGAAAGTTAATTAAACATGAAAAGAAGACGATTGTTGCTAGTGTAAACAGCACGCAGTATTTTGCCAGTATCCGTAAAACACAAGTTAACTGTCAGTAAATGTACGAAGTTAATCAACTGGTATTAAGTTAGAGTAGAATCCTTCCATTCGACTACCTCTCATGTCTTACACTAATGCTGATTTCATGTTTAAAGTTAACGTAAACGTATATATTTTTCTCGCAATTACGCATCCCGAAATGAAAAAACCATTTTATCAGTGCAGTGGTTGTTTCCAGTAAGATTTCACTGCATTGTGTGTCATTAATGTATGCTATTCGCCGTCCATTTGATTAAGTACATTTCGGATCAACAGGCTTATTGGGGTAGTATTTTATATGTGTTCATGCTCAACTTGGAATAACGCAGCCGGATTTCCGTGCACATGCTTTTACAAAGGCCTATATTATTCGGATACACTCTTCGCGGATTAATCATATAGCCTGACTCCGTAGATTCCGCACTTTATCGGCAGAATCCTGCGCACACAAGATACTTTCATTGTCAACATGATAGTGTGTTCAATTTGAAGGAAATATGATAACAGCCACTGAGAAAGATATTTGTACGGGCAGCTACGTGGATACTTGCTTTAGCTAAAACAGCCGCTTCGTTCACTTGTAAACGACTGCAACACTAAGCCGACTGCCTTGCACTTTGTTGGAACCGGTCGATAATGTCTCATCTCTATCCCGAATTAATTAGATCACATCAAATTTTGTGGCCCAACCATCAAGGCTTTAATGAGGTGATGGTCACCTGACGACTGGTTCGTGTCAAAGTGTGTAATTACTTTTTCCAAAACCAAGAAGTAACAAGCACATCGGTTTCGGCTACCAACCCGAGTTAACTGTCCAACAAAAAGCAGACCTGACTGCACATCCCAAGGAGCCAGGTTGATCCATTACACTGATAAACATCACACTGTAACTAATACCAAACTAAAAAGACAAAGATGGAAAAGGCTGGATTCTGTCCCACGTCTACAAAATTTGGATCTTACGGTACTTAACAATCTTAAAAGTTTTGGAGCAAAAAAGAATATTTGCAATGCAGTGAATTATTTCTAAAACTCACTGAAATGCATATTACTCCATTTTGAACGCTAACATAGTTGGCTATAAAAAGCAGGGATAGATGGTAGTAAGCAACAGTTATATCAATAAAATATTCGGCACATATAATAAAATAGAGTAAAATTGGCTCTTTGCCTCGATAATATGATTGGATTTTCACTTACAATGCTAAGCCGCATCACTACTCTTGCGAAGAAAGTTTGCTAACTAAAATCCGGACTGCTGCGCTTTAGCGAAATATTGCGACCAAATTCCGACCTACGGTGGTTTACTTAACGGTTCAGAATAGGTTAAATTAAACACACTAGCAGGGTTGGCTTGGTATTATCCATAATTAAGACTTATACTCATGCACGTTTACACACATGAGGGAATGCGATTTGGTACCAAACAACCCAGCGATTTATTATAGAAAAATCAAGTTACTTTGTCTACATCATGCAATATCGGTTTCCCAGTTTGTCTAACTCAGGCTTCTGAAGGTGAAAGTGAGATCATGACCCATTCACCTTATATTCCAAGATAAGGCAAATTTTAGACAATATATATATAACCCAAGTTTCGCCACTGCAAGAAATGCCTTTATGAAGATTCAAATCAGAAGTGCCCAAGCTTCACTACAATGAGTATCTGCTCAACAAGTTTAAATTTCCCTCAGCCACACAAATTGTTTCAACAACTACGTGGCCCTACCAGGTCACCTGCAACCTCTGGTATCAGTGAACGATAATGTTGCTACGGTATGAGCATAGGGTACTCGGCACCGGCTCATCATAATTTTGTTACAAATGATGCGGGATAAATGGTCTGATTAACCTGCCCCCTCCACAAGCAAGCACCGTATAAATAATTGCCACCAACTAATTATTAAAGCAAAAATAATGAAGTTAGAATTATCACACATTCGAATTAAACAAATTGTAATGGATATCGCAGCGACTGTCCCAACCCCCTTAAATGTTTGACATCGCAGAGCGTTAAAGTTGCGCAATACTCTATAGGGATGTTAGAGAGCCGATGGCACATAGACTGCCACCACCATAGGAGTAACTTGATTGAATCAGCAGAGGAAAATGTACACAGATGCACTACTGCCTATGATATTGGAATGGATTGTGCAGTCAGTAGGAACTAACCAATCTGCTATAAGCTATCACAAAGGATTTCAATACCTTTCTTTTTGACTCAAATAAAGCAACACTAATTCGAATAGTTTAGTATATTTTTGACAGTCTCAGGTTAGTTCATGCATAGGCACTTCCTGAAAAATAACAAATCCTAATAGCAGACTCATATTCTGGCTATCCTTCTCTGATAATTTCTCCTACGGAACAATTTCCAATTGTCAAGCCACTTACTTTTAAGCAAGCATAAGCCTCAAAAAATAGGGCTATTATCTAATACCATGTAGAACATACAAATCGCTTATTCGGTTCCAACGCTTCCATCGTTGGCACACACGCCTACACGGAATACATCCATTTGATAACAAGTTTCATAGAGACGCATTCCGCATCATACAATATTATTTTCTGCTTCTTTCTACCAACCGAGTTTACTTCAAATATTTATGTTCCTTAAAATGCCGCATATTAGCTTCATCACTGAAACATTATGCACTTCAGCCATTTGTGACTTCTAATTAAATATACAGCGTTATCAGCTGTTTCCGATGTTAAAATGTGCAAAAGCGGAAGTGACTGTATCACCTGCACAAACCTTGGGATAACAACAACCTCGGCTGAGCAGTTGTCATTATATGCTTTAAAGGCATATTACGGTTGGCTATTAGGACAAATTATAGTACACTAAGCCGAAATTATATAGACCACTTGAAGACCATGTCCATAAAATACAACACATGATGTCCGAAAGTAAATATACGTATATCATTACAAACAATAAAAAAGGAATGTGGTGATACTGTGATGCTAAACATATATTGGATGTTGCATTTGCCTAATATAAGTGGCGGATATACGGAGGTATTAGCTGACTGGTTCAATGTTTGTACTCTACACGTTTATCAGCCAGCCAGGCTTCACAACCTACTGTATCTGGTTTTTGACATAGTTATTACAAGTGCTTGCGTTTTAAATGATGGTCCACTGAAAGGTCGTGATCCATGCGGAGCAGAAAAGGAACAAATATCATGCTATATGAAACTCCTAAACCGATAACGCTCACAGTACCCCAATACGTGTTTTGGAATGGAGCACGTTTGACAAGCTGCTTCGAACCATGTGATTTTATGTATAACATCAGAGCAACGCTGCCGAAGTTAAACACACTTCCAAGGCCGATACAACAAACTATCAAGGTCACTTCCAAACTAAATAAGTTACGATTACGGTAGCTAAAATAACAGCGCCGCCACTTAAACTCAAATACAGCAAACTTACTTAAACATAAAACACAATAATTCACAAATAACAAGAAAACTGGTACCATCCGGAATTCAAAGAAAGCTGGTAATATGATGCTGTTGCTCAGCAAGAAAGGAATCGACACCAAGATATTCCGATCCTGATTTGACTTGCGGTACCGCAACGTAGTTTATAGTAAGTACACTTTTTCTATTAAATGCTTATATTGCCGTCGTTATTAATAATTTAATCTATGCCTCACATGGTCTACTCCCACGAGAACAGCTTCTCATTTATGTGAGGATTATATATACCAAATCGACATGACAACGGACGCCTGATTGCTGCCATAATGGTGAGTGGCGAAAACGTGCGTCCAAGCATTTGTTACACTTTTGATCCGTCATTAATCATTGGGTGCCTATTGCTTTAATGTAAAAAATGCCATAGTTATGCAGAAACACAAACCAGAGGGCAATATATCTACTCCCGCCAATGCCTTAGTTTGTATTTTTCAAGTTTTGTAAAAAGAATTTGATAAATTAAAGCTTACACAAACAAAGCAAACACAAACAAAGCTTACAACACTGGTATACTAAAACTGTGTCTGTATCAAATGGTAGTTACAATTAATCCGTCATTTAACTGCAACAGTTATTATCAGCATTGCCACCATGCTCAGATGCAAAGCGCCTTTGACTGCATACCATAAAATTCACTGTTGCTGTGCTTCACTTTTATGCGATCAGCAATTTTCCCTTAGGCTTTTTCGTACCACACCCGGACCTAAAGAATACAGATACGTCAATAATGATCCGCTCCCAGCAATATCGCTAATGATGTCATTTAGGGTGGTGGTTAGTCTATAGCTCTTTTCATTAGTCTCTACAACACAAGTAACTTCGATATATTTAGACACTTGTTTTCATTTACTTACGCATCAAACTAGTGTCTTAATTCCCGCCTGATTACCTGAATTTTTGCTTGAAATATACGCAAAGATCAACCACTCCTAAAATCGGAGTGAAAGAAACTCAATAGGGTCTGAAGCAGACCCATTCAGGTATTTTGGCAGAGATGCGGTTTGTCAGCATAATCAAACACTTGTACTTGGACTCCTATTCCGATCGCCTAATCAATCCGTGACTTATAAATTCAGCACTCTGGCTAAGTCA
>CALYDF020009339.1:0-10870 GCA_944474145.2 Dicrocoelium dendriticum
GCATTTCATTGGTTGCAATGCGAACCTGTATCGATTTAATTGTACTGCGCGTGTGTGCGACAGTTGCCTACCTACATTCAATTCGGTGGTCCGCTGGTCTGCTGCCATTTAGGGATACAACAAATTGGCGTCGCGTGTTACCGACGCCTTTGCATGGTACTTTTCCTTAACCGTTCCGGACTGATTCTGCGGTTACCCCAAATGCAGAATGCTGTGAAGGCTGGAAAAGTAGTTTTTCAGAATATATTCCTGTGCTACCAGTTATAAATCCATGCGTGACGCTGAAAGTGGAGAACACTTTAAAGCTTTTGTGCTTGCAAATCCGCTCAGAGGGTCGACGTATATTTGATGCTCTAAACTTGCGGGAGAAACCCACGTTGACAGAGGCATTATCGGCCCTCGATAAACATTGGGGTGTTCGAGTGAACACCTACAGTTCTCGGCACAATATTTCGCAGCTGTAAGAAGCATCTGGTGAATCAGTGGATGTAATCATTTTGCGTCTTGTTTGTTCTGTTAGAAAGTGTGACCACAATAAAAATCGCAAGGAAAACTGGTATAAACCATGCCAATACAACAATTAAGTTCTGGTTTCACGGATTCTCGGATCATAGAGATTCTCTTAATGGAGAACGCAGAAAAGCTTACATGGGACAGGATCTTTAACTTGGCTCGCGCGAAGGTCGCAGTCACGGAACAAAGCCAAATTTACTTTGCTAACACAGGAGCTGCTCTAATTGACCGTTTGGATTCTACACACTCTCTGACGCGATCCTTAGTTTGAAATAAGTGTTACCGTTGGGGAAACACTGAACCTAGTGCAAATGATAAGTCATGTCCTGCATAGAGTGAAATCTGCCGGAATTGCGGTAAGACCGGTCATTTTGCTCGAGTTTGTCGTTCCCGCACCATTTCTTTAGTTGATTCTGCAAATGACTCCAGTGCTGCCCCCCTACCATTGAACAACCTAAATATGTTGTTAAGGAATGGGAACATTCACTTTCGTCTCCAACTCAAGAACCCACACCGCCTTTGCCAGATATTCGTCGTGTGTTTTTCGAAGTTAGCAACAAAACCATTTGTCTAGACATGAAACTATATTCCGCATCATCAATCACTGGTATGCATATTGTTTTACAAACAGCATTTTGGTCAGCTAACTGTACATCCTTTCATTTACACTTTCAGCAGCTACTCCAATGGTGATGTCCACATACTCGGTTTTGTTACAGTTTCAAAGTTTCGTATAAATAGCATTAGGCGTATGTTTTTCAGTGTACGTCTCTAAAACTGATAGTATGCCTCTAGTTGGACGCAACATCATGTTCTTTTTGAACATATAACCATGCCTCGGGCCGCATGACCATTGCCAGTGTCAACTTCATTCGTTAAGTTCCAGTTACCCAAATCTCTTTCTTTCGGATATTGGTAGAGTCCCAGAAGCAATGCACAGCATTCGGTTGAGCGCGGATTACAAATCGTTCAGCATTTCTCAACCTAGGCCCGTATCTCTGGCCAAACGAGAAGCGCTGTCGTAAGCTTTGAAAAATATGTTAATGGAGGACTTGATAGAACCCATACAGTGTTCTGAATGTGTTCATTCGCTAGTCGCCGTTCAAAAGAAAGATGGCTCACTTCGTGTATGCACCGATCTCCGAGCGCTTAATCGACATGTACTTGTGGACAATGTCCCACTGCCTCTATCGACTAGTTGATGGGTAAGCTATTAAAGAGCTAAACTCTTCTCATATCTGGATATTCGCAGTCCATACTACTACATGCCACTGACTCCAGATTTCCGATATTTGACTGCTCTCCTTAGGCAAGACGGTTTGTATCAATACAAAGTTCTACCAATGGGCCTTAGTAGTGTCCCAGCAGCTTGGCAGAAATTTATTACGCTATAATTATCAGATCTTAAAGTATGTGTTGTGTATATGGAGTATATTTGTGTCTTTGGTATCAACTCTAACGTACATCAGGATAATAGAAACGTAAGCGGAGATAAAGTTAGGTATCGACTGAGAATTGATCGGCCAGCAATTACCAGTCCGCGTAAAACGAATCGAACTATACGATCAATATGATAAACCCGTGGAGTGGAACTCACTCCCACTGGCTGAAAACCAGACGCACAAAAATGAGCGATCTTCGCCTACTAAATTAGCACGTTTCGGTTACCTATTAATACAGTTAACTTATGGTGTAGATAGACTCCCTGTTTACCGAGCCTTGTTCTTCTGTATTCCGTCGGTTGGGATGGTACGTGACTGAGAATTCAGACAGTCGCAGTATCCTAGGGCAGCTAGCCACAGTATAAAAGTCGTCAGTGGCAGAGAGCGGAGGTGAAGAAGAAGCATTATAACAGTGGCTACAGGAGTCAGAAGAACCCAAAGATGTCAGTCTGTTTTGAGCAATTGCAGTCTTTGTTGCAGCAATAGCTGGCACAGTTTGAGAAAGCACAGGCCAAGTTGGTCGAAAAACTGACCAAGAATTTGTCACTACAGGCAGGCTCGGTAACAAGTACAATTGAACGTTGTCCCTCAGCAGAAACCTTGACCCAGCAAGTTTGTGAGTTCCGTTACGATGCTGATGCAAGTATTACATTTGAATCGTGTTCCATAAATACGAAGACCTGTTTCGCGTTGATTTAGCCGGTGCTTCAGAGGGCAAAATTGTACGCGTCATGCTGCGGAAATTGGGTGCGGCCGAGCAGGAAAAGTTTATGAATTTCATCTTGCCGAAAAAGAGCACTGATTTAACATTCGATGAATCGGTTGTTACTTTGTCCCAGATATTTGGAGAGCAGTCTTCATTATTCAATATCCGATACAAGCGCCTGACAATGACCAAGCAAGACGACGAAGACTGGGTAACTTACTCGAGTCGCGTACATCGTGAGTGTGAACGGTCGCTGTTTCAAAAGATGACAGCTGATCAGTACAAGAGCCTTATTTATGTGTTTGGTCTTCAAGCAACCAAAGATGCGGATGCCCGAACAAGAGTACTGAGCAGAATTAAACAAAATCCCGAGATCATACTCAGGAAGTGACGAGCGAATGCCAACGGTTGATGAACTTGAAGCATGATGCTGCAATGATCCAACAGTCCTCTATCCAGAGTGGTCAGGACATCATTTGCAGGGTCAGCAGAAGTCCTCCGTAATAATCGGTTCATGTGAGTTCACCACATTCTAAACCCTCTTCTGCTTGTTGGTTTTGCAGGGAATGGCACTTTGGTCGAAACTGCCCGTTCCGAAATCACATTTGCAATCGTTGTGGTAAGCGAGAACACAAAGAGTCGCAGGTGGATACTGCGTCAGACATTACTTTGATTTGTCGAGACACATGGTGTAAGCTGGGACGACCACCGCTTGTGCACACAGACCACACGGCACGAAACGCATCCGGCGGTATTTTGAAACCTCTCGGAAAGTTGCATGGTCAGGTCAGTTTCCGTTATCATCACATTTGTACAACCTGTTTTGTGACAGATCTACCAGGATTGAATTTACTGGGTGTCGATTGGATGGAGGAATTGAAATTACTTGACCAGTCAGTTAACAGTATATGCCAGAAATTACAAGTTGAGAAACCCGCAGAGACGCAGAATATGAACCTCGAACTTTACAGTCAAATTGCAGAATTGTAACAACGCCAGGAAATTTTCTTCCAACCCTGTCTTGGATGCTATCGGGTAGCCAGAGCTGAGCTGAACCTCAAACCAGACGCCAGACCCGTCTTTGGACCAAAACGTCCAATGCCGTACGCAACACAACCAATAGTGGAGTCTGAGTTAAATAGGTTGCAGTCGGAAGGCATAATCGAGCACGTACATTATTCTGAATGGGCCGCACCCATCGTTGTGATAAAGAAAGGAAACAGCAAGGTACGTTTTGTGCTGACTTATTAACCGGCTTAAATTCCATGTTGGAGAACTATCAGTACCCTCTGCCTATACCTGAAGATTTGTTCACCAAGTATAACGGTGGAAATGTTTACTTACAAGTTCCAGTAGCTGAGAACTGCAGAACTCTATTACGGTCAATACGCATTGTTGCGGGCACGTCAAATATTCCCCCAAAAACACGCCAGAAACCCCGACAGAATGGCTGTGGAAACCGAGGTCCAATTCCTCCCCACAACGCAGCAGAGCTCAGCCACTCCGAGACGCGGCCCAACTACGCCCCTTTTGACAATGGCCTTTTACAAACTACCACCTCGTCATGGTAGAAATTTTCCCTTACTTAATAACCCATAGCACCGGCTGTGATCGCCTTTTGTCGGTCCTAAAAGAGCCTTCAGAGGATCACTTGCGTTTTCTTTCTCTTCGCCTCATTCGGGAGTTGGTCGGATCGCGTGATTGCGTGTGAGTCGTTAGCTGGCCAGCCCTCGCGTCTAAGTCATTAGCGCGAGTCTAACATAACCCCCTCTGGTTTGCGTCCGTTCCGGGGCTCAGCGTCAATCCGAACACGTGCGGCTAGGATTGTTCACAAGCTCGCTCAATTATCTACCTCACCGGCTAAGCTAGCGTCATCAGGACAGCGCAATTCCGTTCGAGTGGTCAGCGTATCAAGCCGTCATCTTAGGCGTGCTACAACCGTGCCAGCGACACTCTTACCAGGCAATTACGCAATTGGTAGCTCATTAGGTCCTGTGCTCGCTGATTTCTTCATGTTGATGGTAGAAAGAAGCATTTCTACAGAAATAGCCCAGGTGCCATACTACAAAAGATATGTCGATGATATCTTGGCTTTCTGTTCGTCGGAGCAGCAGCTCACACATTTGGTAGAACGGCTCAATGGTGCTCATGCTAACTTACGGGTTACATGTGAAATAGAACAAAACAATTGTCTACCATACCTGGACATACTCATAACTCGCAGGGAGGATGGATTGATTAAGAGGTCAATTTACCGAAAATCGACTTGGTCCGGTCAGTACCTGCACTTCACCAGCTTCACACCAGTGCGGTACAAACGGACACTTGTGAAGACTCTAGTTAGTCGTGCCAGAAGAATTTGTTCAAACCAACTGTCTGGACGATGAGCTGGTGTTCATTACAGCAACACTAATGGCGAATGGCTACCCTCGAAAATTTATCGAGAAACACAGCCAACCGCGAGGACCAAAGGACTTGGTGCACATGGCAGCCAAGAAGAAAGTGTATATCGAGTTACCTTTCAAAGGTGACTTAGCCACGCTGAAGACAACCAAGCGTATAATTTCTGCTACACAAGGAAGTTACTATGCTGCACAAGTTGTCGTTATCAACCGAACCCGAAATTTGCCCATACCTCCAACGAAAGAAGCTCAGCCTATTGGGGCCAACTCACACTGTGTATACCAATTTGTATGTGACTGCGGAAAAAGTTACATAGGCAGAACCAATAGAACGCTGACTTCCCGAATAAAGGAACATGTGCCAAGATGGGTTCAACGTGAAGTTGCTCAGATTGCCTACCCTCGTCAGATTCCATGTTCGCGCAGACCGCCGGCTTCCTCGATAGGCAAACACCTATTAGACTCGGGTCACCAATTAGAGCTGGGCTCAGCGTTTAAAGTTGTGTTACGTCACACTAATCCCCGTTTCCTTCGGTTTGCCGAGGCTGTCGCAATTAGCCGGATTAAGCCCGCCTTGTGTGTTCAGAAACAATTATTTGTTAGCCTAAAGCTGCCTTGGACGTAGGTGTGAACTTCCGTCATTCATTTTGCACCTTAAGCTTGTCTGGTTGCACCCACTGTTAGCTATATCTATGCTTACCGGTTATTGTTAATGGTACTGAGGAGACAATACGAAATGCATGCATCTACCAGCCTTCGTCTTCTTTCCGTGCTTTTCAAATTGTTGAAGGGAACTAACTGCTTTAAATTACGCAATTATCAAGAGGCGGCGTTCCCTCAATTATAACAGTGGCGACGCAATTATAACATGCATCTGGGTACTTTCCAGTACAATCGGTTGCCATTCGGAGTGAAAACTGCTCCCGCCATTTTTCAACAAATCATGGATACGCTGCTGAACGATATCCCTGGGGTCGCAGTATACCTGGATGACGCATTGATTATGGGGTCTGACCCACAAGCATTGCTGGTCACTTTAGAGAAAGTGCTCACTCGTCTAGAGAAGCTGGTTTCCGGTTACGAGCGCAAAACTGCAATATCTTGATGGAAAGTGTCAAATTTCTCGGGTTCATCATTGACAAGCATGGCAGACGTCCGGATCCCACTAATATAGAAGCCGTCAAGCAAATGCCACCACCAAGGGATGTTGCGAAACTTCGTTAATTTATCGGTCTCATAAGTCATTACAGTGCCTTCCTGTCAAGTCTACATCAGACTAGAGGTCCACTGAACCAGTTGCTGATGAAAGGGAAAGAATGGCGATGGACGAAGGTGTGCAAACAATCCTTTGATACAATTAAACCAGCGCTCAGTTCTGAATTACTTTTGACCCACTTCAACTCAAACTTGGAGATTGTTGTTGCTTTGGACGCCTCCAATTATGGGTAGGTGCTGTCATTTCTAATGTTTTCCCTGGAGGAGAAGAGCAGGCCATTTCGCACGCAGCACGGTCGCTGAGATTGACGGAGAAAAATTACAGCCAGATTGAGAAAGAAACGCTGGCGATTGTTTTCGCAGTGAAACAGTTTCATAAGATGCTATATGGTAGACATTTCAAACTGATCACAAACAACAATCCTCTACTCTCGATATTTGGATCAAAGAAAGGTATTCCTGTTTTCATAGAATTCGCTTACAGAGATGGGCAACCGTACTGCTGGCTTGCGATTTCAGTATCCAATATCAAGCTACACAACAACTCGGCCAAGCTGACGCTCTATCTTGCCTTCTCGGTTCCCACTTGAAAGAAAACGATGACTACGTGATTGCGTCTGTTAAATTCGAGTCGGAAGTTCAGCGCATCCTGGTTGACAGTGTAAGGGAGTTGCAAGTAACGTCGGACACGGTTCGTGCAGAGACGGCTCGAGACGATATCTTGCTGAAAGTGATAGAGTTTGTGCAGTCCAGTTGCCCTAATGTCAGAAATTCGAAAGAGTTACAACCTTCCTCTAATCGACGCGTATCCCTTTCGCTTGTTGACAATTGTCTAATGTTTGGAGACCGAGTAGTGGTTCCAAGGAAGTTGCGGAAGCGAATACTACAGCAATTTCATTCAGGACATCCGGGAAACAGCCGAATGAAGGCACTGGCGCGAAGTTTTGTGTATTGGCCTCAAATGGATGCAGAAAACGAGCAGTTCTGCCAAAGTTGTGAATCTTGTCAACAAGCGGCAAAGGCACCTCCGAGATGTTCGTGGCACCCTTGGCCCGAGTCGGAAAAGCACTGGCAGAGAATCCACTTGGATTATGCGGGACCAATCAACGGTCAATCTCATTTGATTTCGTTGATTCCTACACAATATGGCCTGAAGTGATTCCGATGCAAAATCCTAATGCCCAGCAAACTATCAATGAGCTGAACAATCTGGTCCAGTATTTTGGCACCCCGGAGACGCTGGTTACAGACAAGGGAGCCCAGTTCACCTCAACGGGGTTCAGAGAATTTTGCAGGCAAAAAGGAATTCAGCACAAGTTTTCGCCGCCGTACCATCCACAATCGAATGGGCAGGCCGAACGGATTGTAGATAGCTTTAAACGTACTATTCTCAAAGCAAAATGAACGAGGGTGTCACGAGATAAAATTCAGACGTTTTTGAGAATGTGTGGAAACATTTCGAATCCAGACATACCGGAGGGTAAACCTCCTTCTGAATGTCTATTTGGACGAAAAGTTAGAACGACATTTGATAGCCGGATTCTCAGATATGTTGAAAAACGCAACGGACAACCGAGAAGGGGACAGAATAGTAGGCTTTGCACGTTCAAGATTGGCGACATGGTGTATGCACGATACTTCCAGACCCCGGAAAGTTGGGTTAGGGGGACGGTTATTGGAAGGAGGGGTAAAGTTATTTATGAGCGAATGGTCGGAAAAGACAAGTGGACCAGACATATCAATCATCTGCGACAGCAGCATAGCAAACTCAAAGAGATCAAGAACCAGCGGCACCACAGTGGGACATACTACTGGATACATTTGGTTTAGCAAACAGAAGTGATCCCCAAAGCGGAACACAGCCAGTCGCACAGACGCTACACGACGTGACATGCAGGCTAAGCCGATGAATAAGGCAACAGCGATAGCTACAAGTGGACCCCAGAGTAAAAAGCTACGACCGAGCCCAAGTGCGGAAAATAGGTAGGAGCAATAAAGTTGAATGGGGAGGTAATAGAGACGTAAGCGGAGATAAAGTTGGGTATCGAGTGAGTATTGATCGGCCAGCAATTACCGGTCCGCGTAAAACGAATCGAACTATACGATCAATATGATAAACCCGTGGAGTGGAACTCACTCACACTGGCTGAAAACCAGACGCACAAAAATGAGCGATCTTGACCTCCTAAATTAGCATGTTTCGGCTACTTATAAATACAGTTAACTTATGGTGTAGATAGACTCCCTGTTTACCGAGCCTTGGTCTTCTGTATTCCGTCGGTTGGGATGGCGCGTGACTGAGAATTCAGACAGTTGCAGTCTCCTAGGGCAGCTAGCAACAGCATAAAAGTCGTCAGTGGCAGAGAGCGGAGGTGAAGAAGAAGCGTTACAATACAGGAAAACCTACATAATGTCCTGCATAGACTGAATGAATCTAATTTTCACCTGAATACCAACAAATGCCAATTCGCTGTAAAGGTCGAGTTTATTGGACTCGTTATTTCTACCTCGAGTATTATGCCTAATGTGCAGGACACCAGAGCCATTCTCGGTGTTCCAAAAGCATGCAACGCTACGCAGATGAAACATTTCTTGGGTTTGTGTTTTTATTACATTCGATATTTGCCGAATTTTGCTACTCTTGCTGAGCCTTTACGAAGGTTGACGCGCTAAAACCAGAAGTTTCGTTAAACATCTGATCAAGACAATGCTTACATGACCATACGAGCGAAGATTGTATCCACTCCCGCGGTAGCGATCTTCAATGATCAATGTCCAACGTTTGTTATAACGGATGCTTCAGATGTTGGTTTGGATTCAGTTTTTCCAAGCTTCGCGATGGTGAAGAGAAAGTGAGTGCGTACGCATCACGTACTTTGTCTGATACTGAAAGAAATTATTCCTCCGGGGAGTAGGAGGCCCTGGCATGCGTCTGGGCATGTGAGACATGGCACTTTTACTTATTCGGACGTCGATTCACTTTACGCACCGATCAATCTGCTCTTACAACGTTACTGATCTCGGTAAAAAAGACCAAAAGCCGGTACACTTGAATCGCTGGTACGCACGTTTACTGAACCATGATTATGAAGTAAACTAAGTGCCACGGTGCTTTAACCAACTTAAAGACACCTTGTCGAGTCTACCACTCTCCAACAAAGGGAAAACGAGGACTTACATGACGTAAAAATGATATCGCAGCTCTCAGACGGAACACCTACAATAACATTTGACATGATACGAGAGCACAATGACAAGGAGCCTGTCCTAGCGAAGCTTTGGAATTATATCTCCACTTCATGGCCCAGTGTTACCAAGATCCAACCTGAGTTGCCTTCATACCATACCCAACGGAAAGAGCTTTCTACTGTGAGTAACTGCATGATTAGAGGCGAGCAGTTTGTTGTCCCTGCAACCCTTATTCCTATGGTAGTTGCATATGCGCATTAAGGTCATCTAGGGATTGCGCGAACCAAAGCTCGGATACGACAATACTATTGGCGACTGAAGATGAAATCCAGCG
Organism: Dicrocoelium dendriticum; assembly: GCA_944474145.2. Lineage (NCBI taxonomy): Eukaryota > Metazoa > Platyhelminthes > Trematoda > Plagiorchiida > Dicrocoeliidae > Dicrocoelium > Dicrocoelium dendriticum. Next base: position 9,802 of record CALYDF020009339.1, read on the forward strand.
TCGAGGCGGTTATTCGAGAATGCTACACTTGCTAACATTTCGATAAGAGCGCGAGTCCCCTGAGTGCTCCAGTCCAACCTATTTTGTACCCAATGAAGTCATGGGCAAAAATTGCCATCGATATTATGGGCGCGTTTGCCAATGCACCTCCGCATAAGCGAAACGTGCTAGTGACTACATGTTTCTACCGCAAATGGCAAGAGGCTATTCTATGCGGGGACGTAATTACACCCGTCATCATAAAGTGGCTCCCTAGTTTGTTTGCAAAGTACGGTTTGCCAGAAGAAATAGTCACTCATAACGGCCCACGGTTTCGAATTAACGAGTATGCTGAGTTAATTAGGCAAATGGTATCAGACACACGAGGACTGCCTATTATAATCCTGCAGCGAATGGACTCGTCGAGGGACTTAATCGTACTTTGAAAGAATCTCTACACGTCTGTCGGCTTTCGGGAGAATCCTTTGATGATGATTCGGTATCTGCATTGGAGGTATACAGAACCAGTCCACATACTGCAATGGCGAGGACCCCCTCGGAGCTAATGCTGGAGCGAACAATTCGAACTCGATTAAATGCAACGTTTATATCCTAAGAAACCACCGATCTCAAAGAATGAGAAAGACGGGCTTTTTACCAGGCTAAATATAGACGCGCTGGGAAAACGGATACTCCAGGGACATTTGTTCCCGGAATGGAGGTAAGGTATTCGAACGGCCGACCAGAGTGGAATCTGTGTGCTCGCCAGGAACATATAAGTTGGTTGATGGGACAAAGGTAAATGCGAGACGGCTGCATACAGCGCTTTCCCAACGTGCTATTGAACGGACGAACTCACCTACAACACAGCACACGGTAAAAACTAATACCAACTTACAACGTTCCGGTCGGATATTCCTCCCTGTCTACCGATAGGTTTTAATGAATTATACCCCGTGACAATTCTTCGGGGTGTTGACATTAAATTAGATCGTTCATGGACATGTAGCGCCTATATTTTTACGAACAGAGGAGGGGACAATGTCATGTCCAAATACTTTGCTTTAATTTGCCCTCGATTCGCTTAACC
>CALYDF020009340.1:0-10850 GCA_944474145.2 Dicrocoelium dendriticum
CATCCATACGTTTGCCAGCATCCAGAGTTCGCCCATTTCTCTCTGGCAACTAACAAATTGGTGGTACACGAGCGTGACTTACGAAAGCCATGCTGAGCAGTAGAAATCGCATTCCGGTCTTCGAAGTAAAGGCTGAGAGCTCCCTTGAGAATCCGTTCCATACTTTTACACATTGCTGATGTTAGGCAAACGGGACGATAGTTTGCTGGGTCTTGGCAGTTCCCTTCTTTAATTATGGGCTTGACAATACCCAGCTTCCAGGCTGATGGAAGGCGTCCGGATTCAATAGAGCAACGAAACACATGACAAGCTGGGGCTGCAATGTACTTAGCCACGGTCTTGAGAAACAGTGGGTGCGGGCCATCAGGACCGGGTGAGGTGTTCGGATCTAACTGAAGAAGGAATTGAGTAACAGTTTCCGTACTGATCTCGAGATGATCCAGCAAAGATGAGCATTAGAGTACTACGTCAGAAAACGGAGTTTCATTTGTAAAAACGGATGAATACTGTTGAGCTAAGAGATCCGCTTTCGCAGCATCCTCCTGAAGTAAGGCAGCGTGTTCACTGGAATACAGAGATGGAATGCCATTACCACCTTTGGTACCCCTTTTCAGATATGAGAAGAACATTTTGGGGGAGCACCTGGACTGCACAGCTAACTGTAATTCGTAGTTTTGGCGATTCTCCCGCTTCTTCAGGATACAAAGGTTCCTAAGCGTTTTGTACTGCAAGTAGTCGGCCGTCGATTGTGTACACTTGAATCGATCCCATAGTTTGCGTCTTTTATTCATCAGAGACCTCAACTGTTTGTCAATCCAAGGAGGACCTCTTGTTAGACCTCTACTTTTAGAAATAGGAACAACCTGGTTGATTAGCGACATCATGTTGGAGTAAAAGTGAGTCCAAGCATGGTCAACACACACAAAATGAGGAATGGTCCAGTCCATGTTAGAAGCAGCCTCCTGCAGACGCTGTGGATAGGCTCGCCAGACATTACGCCGGAAATCACCTTGGTCATGAACAGAAAACCGACGTGCCCTTTGGAAGGAGATAGCACAGTGATCGCTCTTACCAATAGGTTGCATAATAACCAGGTCGGTGACAACTGACGGCATCGGGGATAACACTAGATCAAGAATGTGCGGCGTTTGGCCTGAGAACAACCGAGTGGGTGAAAAAACATGCTGAGACAAGTTACAAACGAGAACGGTCTGAAGGAGAAGGGCATCAAAAGAGTCAAAAGGAAGACCACAATACAGCAGGTCCCAGTCAATGCCAGGTGCATGGAAGTCTCCAACAATTAAGCAGTCCTTACCTTTGGCGTGCGATTTAATTGAATCCAGTAAAAGAGCTCCCGAACCCAAGGGAGATCTATAGGCGACACAGACCAGGAGAGATCTACACCCGTCATGAATACGACACCACAGAGCTTCGAAGCCACCATCTATATCACAAGTAGCATCAAGCAAATGTGCCTTGAGGTTCGTCCTCCAATAGAGTATAACGCCCCCGCCTGACCTCACTCCGTGGCGATCTGCTCGGGAGAAGTGATATCCAGGGATATATACTTCCAAGTCACGGATGTTCGGGGACAGCCAGGTCTCAGAGAAAGCCATCAAATCAGGGTGATTATCCATGGCAAGGAGTTGAATCTCGTCCAATTTGTTCCGCAAACTGCGCACATTAGCGGACAACACACTCAAACCGGTCTTCGACCTCACTGTCCGGGTAGGACAAGGATGGGTCTCCAGCGAGTTCTCGGAGTTTTCGGAACCACTCGAAAATCCACAATGTGAAGGTCCGTCTCACCATTTGCCCGGCGGGTTCGAAGTTCACCAACCGCACTCTTCATTTTTATCCGATCTTCAGGGGACAGATCTCTCAGAACATAAAACGATTCTCCTTTGAGACGTGAAGTGCGTCGGAGGATGCGCCTGCATTCATCCTCGTTTTGGCATACGATCTTGAGAGGACGAGACTTTGTAGAGTCCTCCTGCTTCCTGCCAATGCGAAAGGCAGAAACAACATTTATCCCCGGTTCACCTTCATCAAACAACAGTGAAATCATCCTTATTAAAAACGCTTCATCATCTCGGATCCTTTCAGCTGGCGTAGATTTAGAAGACTCCGGCGCATTTACCACTATAAGGCAGCAGTCACGAGAGGGACGATGGGAGTCCCTAGATGTCTGTTGCTTAGGAGAAATCGATGTGTCCTTAACCAAGTTCTCCAACTGAGTAAGTCTGTCAAGAACTTTGTTAAACTCCAATTGAGAAGAGGGCTTGGCTTTGATACTAGATTTTGCTTTTGGCTTCGCTTCTCGCATAGCTGAGTTGTGACTGCCGGCCGGCGCTGCGTGTCCCCTCACCACAGACGCCTAGGTCCTGACGGCAGGCTCGGCATGCCGAGCAGAAAGATGTACTGAGGGAGACGTGGCACGACTTTGCTTACCGATAGGAGTTACGAATCCAGAACAGGGGGAAGAAGGACCCACAGGTAAAACTAAGTCCGGGGAAGCAATCAGCGCAGTGTGATGAAGAGAGGGACGTGGACTAAGCGCTGGTAAACCGGCAAGTACACGTCTGTCACTGGTTGTTACTCTGCATGAGTCACAAAAGAAAGCGATAGCTTGAGACGGTGTCCGTTGTAGATGTCCATATAGGCCCGGACTGATACCACAGCAAGCAGCATGAATCCAACCATCACACAAAGAGCACTGTACGGCCTTCGATCGGTGAGTGACACTTTTACTACAGGAGACACATCTGCAAGCCATTGGAAAATGATAAAGGACGTAAACCAGAGGCAGCACGAAGAAATACTTGTCAACCGAGAGCTTTGCAGGAGCTCTGCGGAGCATCCTATCCGCCACTCGGAAATAATGTTCGTTCGGCAGTTGAATCTATCTTTCGTTTTCGTAAGATTACCTCGCCATGTACCTGGCTGTAAAGCATTTTCGTCACATTCTTGAGGGTCGACGTTTTGTTATCTTGACAGATCATAAGCCCCTTGTTAATGCTTTTCGTGCAACTTCCGACCGTTACTCTCCTAGAGAGACTCGACATCTTGATTATCTTTCCCAATTTTGTGTTGATATTCGCTATATTGACGGTCCTGTAGGACTAGTTAATACTAGTCCGAGACGATGCGCGGAATTAAGCGCGGATATCAGAAGGCAATTGGAGTCGGACACATCGGACTGTATTCGATGGGCTACAACAAGAAGCGGACGGATGAAAAAAGCGAGAGAGTGGCTAATTTTTGACATGAAATATAGGCCTGGAGGGAACATTGGAATGTAGAGAGCAGAAGGAAAAATCCTTTGTCAGCTCCATCGCCTCCCGTTCGTCACAGGGATCAAGGTGGACATTGCAAGTCGGTTCCAATTCAGATTCAGATGAACTGGAACGATAGGAAAATCCCTTGAGTGTTCCTTCTTGAGCAAATCGTTGAGCCAGGAAATGATAAGGTGTTAGTTCTTGATAGATCTAAAACTAAACACCCGAAATACCCTGATCAACCAACTACTGCCCACGTTCCCTGCACTAGCAGTCCGCGCTGTGTAGGTTACGTGAAGTAAGAAAGAAGTAGAAAGTAAACGGAAGATAAAGGGGAATGAAAGTCATTAAAATGAAGGATAACACCAAAGAGTGAAGATAATGACAGAATAAGAACTAAGTTTGAAGATGGATATGGTCAGGAGAAGGGAAAGGTTTCGTGTTGCCACCCAAGTGCGTCTAACTGACGATCGAAACCCTTAACCGTAGGTTCACTGACTACATTTTCTGGAAGCGAGTTCCAGCGCTCGATAACTCTACGCGATAACCGAGTTTCCGCCCTGATCCGGTCAGAACGCGCCTTGCGTAGCTTCATAGGATGACCCCGAAGACAAGGCAACCTAGCCGCGCTAAATAGCCAGCTCAAGTCCGGTCCAACCTTCCCTGTTAAAAGGCGGTAAGTAAGGATTAGGTCTCCTCGAAGCTGTCGGTAGTGCATTGAATACATACCCAAGCTAAGTAGACGCTTGGGGAACGATTGCCCCCGTAACCTCTCGACCAATTTACTACCTTCTCTCAAAACCCTCTCGAGTTTCATTTTGTCCCGAACAAGGCAGGGCGCGCAAGCCTGGACGCAGTATTCCAGATAGGGCCGAACGAAAGCTGAGAATAGCTTCACAAATATGTCGGCAGTTAAGACCCCGAAAGAACGGCGTATTAACCATAACATTCTGAAACCCCTACTAGCGACCTACTTCCAGTTGTCACCAGAATGCAAAGAGGGGGAATTAACGACATCTAGATCTATCTGGTTGGAGACAAGGGGGAGTTCGACCCCACCGAGTACCGCTGCATTGACACAAGAAGCAACAAGATCCGAGTTTACTCAATAGGTAAGAATCCAATTGATGTTTGTAACATTCCTCCGATTGCGCATCAACGACACACAAAGGTAGATTATTCCATTCGTTCACTACTCTGGTAGACAGAGTGACATCACAACGGACCCGAAGTCTCCTTTGTTTAAACAATTTCCAATGGTGACCCCGAGTCGAACTGAAAGGATTGAGTGGAAAGAAATTCTGCAATTCAACTCCAAGTTCCCCTCTAACGATACGCCGTGAGAAAATCAAATCCCCGCGATCTCGACGGTAGGCTAGGGAGAACAAGTTCAGGCACTGGAGACGATGCGAGTAAGGCAGGTTTCGTAATTCCAGAACGGATTTAGATCCTCTCCGCTGAACTTTTTCAATCAAGTTGCACTCAAATTCGGAAAGAGGATAAACAGCGGGCAGTCCATACTCAAGAATCGGACGTACATGAGAAGTGAACAGGAGCCTGAAGATCTCCGGAGTCAAGCGGGAGAAGGATCGTCGTATGGCGAAATACAACCTGTTGGCAGAAGCGACTTTCCTCAAGGTATCTTCGGTCGATTTTAGGTCTGGTGTCACAAATCAAACAACCTGCCCGTAGTACAGATGCCAGATCATTAATAAAGACTTTAAAAAGTTCAGCGCCAAGAACAGAGCCTTGCGGAACACCGCTGGTCATATTTACAGGGAAGGAAAAGGCCTCATTTACTTGTACACGGAAAGCGCGGTCATTCAGAAAATCAGTGAGCCAAGAGAGGATTTTTCCTGAAACACCAATACTGCGAAGTTTGCTAAGCAAAATTTCGTGTGGAACCTTGTTAAAAGCTTTACTAAAATCCACAAATACGACATCTAGCCGCTTACCAGCATCCATGGATTTAGCCCACTTTTCTCGAGCTACCAGAAGATTGGTGACACATGAACGCGAAGGACAAAACCCATGCTGCGCAGCTGAAATAATCTTGAGGTTCTGGAAGTGCAGGTTGAGAGCTCGCTTAAAAATCCCCTCCATAACCTTACGGACGACAGATGTTAGACAAATGGGCCGATAATTCGTAGGATCTTACCGATTACCTCCTTTGTATATGGGCTTGACTATACCCGCTTTCCAGCCAAGCGGAAGCCGCCCGGCCTCAAGTGAGCACCGAAATACGTGGCAGATAGAAACAGCGATATATTCGGCCACAATCTTGGGGAAAAGCGGATGCAATCCATCAGGTCCCGGGGAAGAGTTGGGATCCAACTCGCACAAAAGTTTGGATGCCACAGTAACATTTATGTCCATATCGCTGAGAGCGGAGAGCAAGGATGAATAACAATCAGCTGACGGCACCCCCGTTGTATAGACCGATGAATAATGGAGAGCTAAATGATTAGCTTTATCAGCATCGTTGTGGAGCATGGTATTAAGATCGTGGGAATGCAAAGACCGTATTCCACTTCCAGCTCTGGTGCTCCTTTTCAGGTAGGAGAAAAGCAGCTTCGGTATAGACTTGGAATATTCAGCCAGATGACCTTCGTATTGCTGCCGTTTCGTACGTTTTTTCGAGGTACATTCGTTCCGGACCAATTTATAATTGCTATAATCGGTTTCCAACCTCGAAAGCCTATAGCGATTCCAAAGTTTGTGTCTTTGGTTCATGAGCGATCGTAGTTCTCGGTCAATCCAGGGGGACCTCTAGTAAATGGTTTTCGTTTGGATATGGGGACAACATCATCAATAATGGACAACATTTTCGAGTAAACAAGACTCCAAGCATTATCGACGTCCAAGTGCTGAGGGAGACTCCAATCCTGCTCGCTAGCGGCCTTCTTCAAGCGGTTTGGATCAGCACGCCAGAAATTCCGCCGATAAACACAGTGGTTGTGAATGCTCAACCGTGTGGTCCATTGAAAGGAAAGTAGGCAGTGGTCACTCCTCCCGATTGGTGGTAAGACATTCAAATCAAAAACATTCGATGGCGCAGGCGAAAGCACAAGATCGAGTATGTGCGGCGTCTGACCAGGGATAATGCGAGTAGGTGCCGCGACATGTTGAATTAAATTGCTTTCAAGAACAGCTTCCAGAAATGTAGAATCGATGGAGGCTGGTGCAGCATCACAGCGAAGAAGATCCCAATCAACATTAGGGGCATTAAAGTCCCCCACTAATAAACAATCCGTTTCCACCATGCTTCTTTAGAGAGGCCAGTAAACGAACGCCAGAACTCAGGGGAGCTCTGTAGAAGACACCGAGAATGAGATCTACATCCATCGTGAATACGACACCAAAGCACCTCGGAGCAGTCATCACTTCCCAAGACAACATCAACTACATGGACCTTCAGGTTTTCCTTCCAGTAGAGTACGACGCCGCCCCCCGATCTCAAACCGATGCGATCAGCTCGGGAGAGAGTATATGTACTTCGTGATCTGGGATTCTGGGGACAACCATGTCTCCGTAAACGCCATAAGGTCCGGGAGAAGTACTGACGCAAGATGCACAACTTCATCTAGTTTATTATGCAGACTGCGCACGTTCGCAAAAAGTACGTGCAATCCAGTTGTTGATCTTAATGTCCGGGAAGGACAAGAACTGGCTTCCAGCGCGTTCTCTGCCCTTTCCGAACCACGCGAAAATCCTAAATACGCAAATCTGTTTCACCGTTCGCACGGCGAGTTCTCAATTCATCGACTGCGATCTTCATTTTAACGCGGTCTTCCGGGGATAAATCCCGTAACACGTGAAAGGGCTCCTCTTTGAGGCGCGAAGTTCGTCGAAGGATCCGACGGCATTCATCTTTAGTTTGGCATACAACCTTAAGGGCACGCACCTTGGAAGAATCTTCCAGTTTTCTGCCAAGTCGAAAAGCAGAGACGATATTAATCCCCGGTTTCCCTTCATGGAATAGTAAGGAGATCATACGTTTTAGAAACAAATGGTCATCCAAAATTCTCTCTGCTGCTGTTGTCTTATCCGACTCCGGGGAGTTCATTATGATGAGACAACGTTCCCGGTTAGGGACTTTGGCGATCTCGGGGATCCATGGCTTGGAAGGCGGCTTGACCTGGAGCAGTTTCTCCAAATGGTCGATCCTATGAAGAACCGAATTTAGCCCACGCTGTGGAGGTGACGCTTTGTCTTCCACAGCCTTGGCTATAGGCTTACATTTATGCACCACGGGAATCCGACTTGCGGGAGCAGCCATCGTGTTCTCCTTGACGACGGTCGCAAACGTCTTGGGCAGGGGCTTACCAGGCTGGTCACTAGAAATGTGTCTCTCTAGCCCAGAGCCTCCTGTCACGTACCGCCGCCGCCATGTAATGTTGCATTGATACGTATTTACCGGTAACATATATTTGGTATGCTCACCTCTACTTCAGAGACAATGATATCTGCCGCCGACCGCCTTGTAACCTCTCACTGCCACAGACACTCCTCTCAAGTACCGCTGGCGCCGTGTGATAACACCATAAATCGCCGCCGCAGGTTACATTCCTTGTCCATCCTCATTTATCTTTTAGATTTCATGTTATGTACGTGCATCAGACGTATCCTATCATAGCACCTTGTCCAGTCTTCCCTCGCCTTCCAGTTACCACACCATTACCATTCCTTGGAGAACGGAGCAACGGCCCTTTTCAGGGCCACCCCCTGAATCCGTGTCTTGTCGTCCCACAGCCCATTGGAAGTATGCGAACTACCGTTATCTCCTTGCGGCGGACTACAAGCTCACAGGTTCCGTGGGTGGCTCCGTAATCTTCAGATCGCGTATGGGGGCATTCATACCTGGACACGTGTTCGCAACCCCGCGACGCATGCGAACAAAATCGTCCTGCTCAAACAAACCGGTATGTTAACCTTTCGCAGCCATTTTCAACCTGCAGCATGTCGTTGCATCCGTCCATTATTGCTAAATACTGCTTCTTTAGTGCTCCGACACTTAGCAAGGCTCACCTTCATGACCAATCCCCTCCTACTGTAACGATATTTGATGAACCAATTTTCAGTATTCTCGCTTCGTGGGTGATGAGCGTTCCGAACGCTCCCCACTTACACGAGAATATTTGCATATGGTTTGAGCGTCCCGTCCGCGCACTTGTCATATAATCAAACACCACCTTAACAAGGGATTGCCTACTTCAGTACCATGTCACGACCACTTCCAGAATATACCATTTAGATATGTTCATTTATTGATGTAGCCATGCAAATACGTCAGCATTATGTGGGCAACAGCTTGCGCCGCACATTAACATCCCATGTATTACGTTGTGTTACCTCGCTATCCAAGACACTAAAGTATAGCCGTATATATCATTAGCGTTAACTAAACCGACTATTCTGTTCAAGTTATTGCACCCACTGACGTAGAAATCACGTAGCTTTTGCTGGTTGGTTTTCAGATGTACATTCCCCCTCTTTCCATAACACCATCGATTAAGTAAGTCACCCTTAAGGACGCCATATTCATTGCTCCATACCCACTGCCTCTTGAACCCACTTTATTGCATAGAACCTATTCCGCTCAGAAATCAAGGGATTTCGCAATCACATACCATCAAGTCATGCGAACTCCTTTTCCCTTGCGTGATTAAAGGCTATAGCACTTACCAAAGGTAAATGCGAACCAATAGATCATCCCATTTATATGTATATGTATATATCGCAATTGGTTATGCGATATACATTTGCGACTTTTAAATACTTGTATATATATATATATATATATACAGATGCATGTACTCATACATATATTCATAAACCGCAAATGTTTATCGCATAACCATTTGCCATATGTAATCACTTGATTACCATACCAATTATAATTCGGGATATATTTCCCATCTACTATGTCACAGGTATAATGCAAACAGCATGCTTTAGTACAGAGACTAACACTGCATCCTTTTATAACGTTAATTTTGGTTACGTTCGTTCTTATCAATCTTGTATACAGTAGTCAATAACCCATGCATTTATACACACATGGGCCTTTCAGTGCAATATTTATATATATATATACAGTTCCTATTACGTATATATATATATATACATATTTATACACATTACGCATCAGTATATACATATCGTTGTAACAAATATATATATATATACACATATATATATATATATATATATATATATATATATATATATATATATATATATATATATATATATATATATATATATATATATATATATATATATATATATATATAGACAGATAGAGAGAGCTTTAAACCGCATTTACCATTATTACACGTACACACCGCTTTATCTATCCATTAGCGAGGAATCTCTTCATCATATACATTATACGGTTACCAAAGCCAATTGCACGCTGCACTAGAAATCAATCCACACTACCATAAGCCAGCTAGTCAACGCCGACTCCACCATGTTTTGCAACATTAACCCTACATTCTGCGAATGTATTCTTCTATGAAATAAATGCCGAGGACTTACATAAACGGTATTTTACATTTCTTTTCCTTTTTAACGCCTTACTTAATGTTATATTTCAACTTTTACAGTTTTAGTCAACTTTGTAATTAAGCATGGTATAGAACATTTTTCGCATTTTTGGAGGTTTTGAACACCTTGCAAACACGCTGCGAAAGAAATTCCTCCATTAAAACGTTTACTTTTTCAGAACGCAAAAACAGGTTGTCCTCATGAACAACAGCCCGCATTCAAAATCGCGCCGGTGGCGGATGTGTCTGTCCCAAAACACACGGCGTTCGCTAGCGGTGACCTTAGCTGCTATTTTCCGGTACACCAGGCTAAATAAATAAATAAATAAATAAATATTTTATTCTCGACTATGCGACTATGCTTTCATAACTAGATTTGAAATAATGTGCATAGGTCGCTTTGTGCTTAAGTATATACAAAGAAAGGTAGTTGGTAAGCTATATTAGTTGTGAATTTTGCTTTCATTCATCGCGATTTTTAAAAAAACACAAAAAGTAAGCACAAAAGTAAGCAGACAAGAGATATATACCCCTTATACAAACAAGTAATTTACTGCAAGCACAAACTTTACCAACATGAAACAATTGCATTAACACATATTTGCTCCATAAATGATCCGTTTACACTACACGTTTATATAGCATTTGCTTGCTTTCCATTATGCCGTGAACTTCAACTACGTCTCTAGTCATCACTTTAATTTATTATAATTGTTTTCACGAAGCAAATCCATATAACATTATTTCCTATTCTTCTGCACCTTAATACTAACAAAATTAAGAATATACTCCGCAGCCATTCAAACAAACTAGGCTGTTACCGAGGACAAAGGTAGCGAAACCTTTTCCCGCCATGACAAAAATTAGCCCTTCCCACGAAGCGAGGCAAGAGCACACACGCTAGCGCGGGAACTTACAAGGCAGTTGTGTGTCGAGCCGGTTGTAAGATTAAAACAAGAAGGAGTATTGTACAATCGGTCAACAAGTAAATTGTACATGAAAGATAAGGGTTATCTTTTTG
>CALYDF020009341.1:0-10848 GCA_944474145.2 Dicrocoelium dendriticum
GTCTTGTGGCAAACCATAATTCATGGTGACATTTAAGCTGTGATTATAAACATTAGTGTTGCTTATATTTGTGGATCTCAAAATTATCTCCGATATAGGACAAAGCCGAGAGTAGACTCAGAGGGAAGTAGAATTATGGGCTGTTGTAGGATTTAGCGTTGTATAATAACGGCTTAAAATGGTTGGGCGTGTGGGTTAATTCGTACAAGTGCTGACTACTTTGCTTCTTGAGACATAGTTAAACTTATTTGACTGGTTCATCGTAATTCTACTGCAAGCCACATTGGTTAGCTCAAATTTGTAAAAGCACCGGCGATCGTTTGATCCTTATTGGGACTAGTGTTGGGGCACATCCTCTCGGCCCCTTCATTAGAATCGGACCCATGACCGCCAGTGGCATACACCACCAGCCAGCAGCATAAGCCATTGAGCCATGCGAATCGTAGCCGATCACCACAGATTGAACTGTAACTGCGATATAGCAGGACCCGTCCTCCACTGCCATGCAGGCTACCGGCCCTGCAACCGACAGTGGTTGGCCGTTTCACGGAAGACTTCCCTTTCCGATTCCGGTGAACCAAAGCATTTATGTTAACTCTGGGATGATAGACTATTGTCCTCTCTATGGCTCAGTGGCACAAGCTGCTAGCTAGTGCTGCAACCAACAGCGGTTATGGTTTCAATCCGCAGCATGGGGCCATGAGATTAGGCAACACTGACGAGACTCAATAGGACAAAACAGTTGTCTGGCGTTATTCCAGATTTATAGCTTAACCAAATGGCATGCGATGTACTTGCAATGAACTAAATAAAATCGCACTCAAATCCATCTACACATTAGTGCTTGCAACTGATCTAATGGATTCGGTTTGAGTTCATCCGGGACGTTTATATTCTTGCAGTGGTCAGATATACCACGAACCTAATATCCAAAATGTACCTGCCAAATATTTTAGCTTCCATAAAAACATTATAAATGCGATGAAGCTGGAATGCTAAATAGCTAAGAAAGAAAACTGTTAAATCAACAAAGATTTATTGGGCACACAAAATTAACATCGATTTTGCTGTGCATTTGCGATGTATTATATTGCGGATTTTGAGCAGTTCTCCGAGCTGGATAATTATTTTGCAGACGTTTCGTTGCCTGACTAGGCAACATCATCAGTGCGGCTTCAGGGGCCTGGTTCGAAGTGTCTCGTAAGCGACTTCAATGTCCAAGTGCTTATTGATCGAGTTCTCTTTTGAATGCCAGGCTTCAATGAATTCACGAGCTTGCCGGCTTTTAGCCCTTCCGAGGATACTGGCGTGCTCTAGGTCGAATTGATGGTTTTCAGCATCCATATGCACTGACATCAGGGAGTTCTGGTCGTGGCGACGTATGGCTAGGCTGTGTTCGTGTAGCCTTGTACCAAGCTTCCTCCCAGTCTGTCCCACGTAGTATTTGTCGCAGTTCCGGCAGCAGATCTTATAAATCACACCAGTTTCTTCTTCTTTGCTAAGTTTATCTTTTACTTTGAAGAGTTTACTGCGAATTGTTTCTGTTGGCTGGTGTGCAACTTTGACCCCAAAAGGCAATAAAAGCCTCGCTGCCATTTCAGAGATACCGCTCGGAGAACTGTTCAAAATCCGAATCCACACCCCGAGCTACAGATATTCTCATTTATTTCAGATGTATTATAGTATCGTAACCTCATCTTGTAATGTTATGCCATCACCAAATCTGCTTGCGGCAAAATGGGCACCGCGACATTTCCTTAATCAAGACAACGAGTCCTCGTCTACTCTTGCCTTTGGCAATGTTTTGAGCATTTCAACACTCAAACATCGAAAAGTGGTGGATTAGCTATGTGATTCAGAATCGGTGTGAAGCTTCTGCCGGTGCATCTTTTAATACTCGTTACTGCATGTAGAATGGTGGGTTTAGTATAAAGAACTAACACAAATGCATTATTCTGTGGGTCATTAGGAAGTCACAAGGCCGACAAGAGGAGCAGGTTTTCAGCACAATACTTCTGCATCGGTCATCGTGTAACTAGCAAGTGCATGATGAACAAGTTGCAGTTTTGCACCTTGTCATGGGATATCGGACAACGGCTGGTCTTTGATTAAAGTAGAAAAGCGAATGGCAATGACCTCAAACCAATTCCTGAAGTTACGTTTGGTCGCTCCACGCATGAGAAATCCGTTTCAGTATGAACCAGTTTGTGCCGCTTACAAACTTTAACTAGCAGAGTGAGAGCGTATCACGTCCATAGCACAATGTAATTTTCGGATGCATGTGGTTCTGTGCATGGAAGAAACGTTTGAACAAAGACGGCACTGAGGCAATTTATTTTAATCCCTAACTGATATACCACAGCAGTCAGGGCAAATAGAGAGTTAGGAGGTTGACTGTTATATTTTAGAGTCTGGTATGCGACCAGGCTATTCAAACTATAAGTGCAATAAAGATGTAGGTGGTGCGGCTTTCATCCGGGTGGTAGCTTGTTCAAGTGTATTTGTGTATAGTAAAGTACACTTCCCTGTTTTGTGAATAGCCTATGCATAAGAAGAGGTTTAATAAGTCAGTTTTTACAAAACGTTTACTCTAAATTTTTGTTTGAGTATGTGTTAACGTTCCGCCTTTGATCCAATTACACCGTGCTATGGGGAATCCTAATTTTTATGTCGCCAATAGATGCCTATTACTGGTAGCGGCCAACATAAACTTACTTTGTGAGCCGCCTAACGCTCTTTCGATTATCAACGATTTGTCTGTTCCGTACTCTGTGCTATATTTGAGGTTAACTTTTTTACTTAAAGTTTGATACAAAAACATTTATGGAGCGAGTGGATTGTTAAGCATATGTTGAATGTATTTAGGTTCGTGTGTAAAAGATATACGGTTTTAGCCAAACGATATTTTATAAGTAGAAATTATTCACAGGTAAAATTTTATATTCAGCACTCACCAGAAACAGTATTGTAAGCCCGTTTCCTCCTTTTAGTAGATGTCACCAGTGCGCACTCCATCTGGCCTCTTTAAGACGGCGACAAATTTTACTATTCCCAGGGACGGTTTCTGCCGATGTAAAATAGTTAATGGGCATGAGATAGATACGCTAATATTTGGCAGGTTTTTTTTGGAAAATATGGGCTACAATATACTAGGCAAGGATGTATCGTGTAAGTCAGTGTATAGTCAGCGGCACTCTATCGCATCTAGTAGCTAAGTCACGACGGTCGTTCCCATCCCTATAACCCAGCGGTTTTCACCGCCGACTAGCCCCACAAGATCAGGTGGTATGCGCACTGCTGACACTACCTGAAAGGATAAACCTGTTGTACAGTACATTTCAGGCGTGCAATGATACGTTGCTTTTGGATACTCTAAGGATTATGGATCTCCGTATTGGTACTTCCTGTTTAGAAGAATAACGAGCAAGTAGGAGAAGGGTTGATTAGATTCCCCGTTGGTGAAGACAACTGAAAATATTCTGAAAACGACATACTCAGTTCTGAGTTCTTTCAAGTCTACTAGTACTATCCAAATGAAGTCAAATACTTGCGGTTGTGCATGGTACTTTTAGCCTGCGTTATTTTGGAAGTTTACTAAAAATCGAAATAACTATGATCTCCAAGATCATTGATGTAATTTGATGTTTAACACAGAACCAATATAAACCACTTTTTTCTCAGTGTTCAACTGTCTGGTGCTCAGATTCTCAGCTGTAGACAAAGTGTCCGACTGGATCGATTTGGCAGCAGACTTTCGCAACTCTGATTAATAACAATGAATTTATGCTCACTGCGGATGCGGTGCTGTTGATCGAGTATTAGGGATATAAGTTGATAATTTTTTTTACTTTAATGTGAGAGTTCTGTTCTACTCCAGTTGCACAACATGCAAAGTGTCATACTAGTCGTCTTATTCTCTTCATTTCCTTAACAAACGTTTCAATATATACATAATAAGCTTGTTTCTTACCGACTTATGCATTTGTAAGCTAATCCATTTTTAGCGATTTTCGTGGTTATTCACGTTCTTGTCTCTATAATGTTAAGTGTACTTTAATAAAACCCAACTCTGCACTTCCCCGTGGAATTACAAACATCATCCTATGCTGATAAAGCAACTAGGATAACTAGTACGCGGCCTTAACTTTGCTGGAATGTACCATGGCGCTGGTTGCACGTGTACTTTGTAGTCCTTCGTGATAAAGTACACAAGTTAGATCCAGAGAACCTATAGTGGACAATTTTCGTTCTGCATTGGTGCATTTCTAAAGAGAGGATCACGTTCCAAATGGACTTGTACATTACCTTTAGTATGTGATTGGTATTTGTGACTGTTTTGTGCTATGCGCTTTCAGGTGAGAAGTTTTTTATGTTACTGTCTTGTTGTCGTAGGTATAGCGGTAATATTCAGGGCAACTGTCCACACACTCAAGGTTAAAATAATCCGTTTGACTTATTAGCCAAGGTACTTTCATTTAATGCTCGTATAACATCAAGGTTTTAGGAGGCTGAAAAGTGGACCTGTATTTTTTGTTACAATTCATACTAACGTGTTTGCGTTTTGCTACCGTTTTTTTGACGTTTATTCACATGCATAAATTGTTTGCTTTGATTGGCGTGCCCAAGTCATTCGAATTGATGGTCATCTCAGGGGTCTATTTCCGCGAATGCCGTTTCCTTGAACTTGTCTGATTAGTTCGTAGGTTTACATCTGCTTATTTATCTGCATTATTTCGTGCATTCTAAAGTAATGGTATACTCCAGCGTGTTTTAGTAGCTTGCCTTCGACTACTGCTGCACCCTCTTTAAATGAGCAGATTATTCGCGTGAAAAAACTCGGTCCTGGCTCATCTTCGTGTTCTTTCTGCATTCGTATGTGCGTGAAAAGTCGGCTGGTAACATAACATATTTTTGGGATGGAGGTACAAACGGCTGCAGTTCGGAGTGCAGATCGCACCGGCCTTTTTTAACAAATCATGGAAACCCAGCTGAGCGATATCTCAACTACCTGGACGAGGAGTTGGTTATGGGCTCAGATCCGCTCAAATTGATACAGACACTGGAGAGAGTTCCCTCGCATCTCCAAGAAGCTGGATCTTGATTCCGAGCTGAAAAGTGTGAATTCCTATTAGAAAGGGTCAAATGTCTTGGGTTCATCATCGACGAATATGGCCGGCGCCCGGATCCCGCCAATATTGAAGCCAACGAAAATGCAGCCTCCAGAAGACATTGCAGAGCTCTGTTCGTTCCTTGGGCTCGTTATCATTATAGCCCTTTCCTACCAAGACTTCAACAAACCAGGGGGCCGATAACATGACTACTGATAATGAAAAGGGTTGGAAATGGACGAAGTTGTGCCAACAGTCTTTTGCTACATTCGAAGCAGCCCTCACTTCTGATCTACTCTTGACTCACTTCAATCCGACTTTCGAAAGTATTGTTGCAATTGATGCTTCCAAGCATGGTGTCGATGCACTTACCCACATGTTTTTCCGCATGGAGGAGAGAAGATTATCGCACACGCAGCACGGTCACTAACGGCAGCTGCAAAAACCTATAGCTAGATAGAAATGTAGCGCTGGCAATCTTTTCCTTAATCAGGTGGTTCCACAAAATGCTGTATGGCAAACATTTCACGCTCCTGACTATGCAGATGCCACCACTGTTGATATTTGGGTCAAAGAAAGCATTTCCAATTTTTAAGGCAAACCCATCGCAAAGCTGGGAGTCCATACTACTGGCGTATGAATTCAATATGCAGTGTGAACCCAAGCAACTAACCGGTCAAACGGGCGGTCTGTCGCGCATTATCAATTCACACCCAACTTCTTCTTAAGCATAGGCTATTCACAAAAGCAGGGAAGTGTACTTTACTATACACAAATACATTTGAACAAACTACCACCCGGATGAAAGCCGCACCACCTACATCTTTATTGCACTTATAGTTTGAATAGCCTGGTCGCATACCAGACTCTAAAATATAACAGTCAACCTCCTAACTCTCTATTTGCCCTGACTGCTGTGGTATATCAGTTAGGGATTAAAATAAATTGCCTCAGTGCCGTCTTTGTTCAAACGTTTCTTCCATGCACAGAACCACATGCATCCGAAAATTACATTGTGCTATGGACGTGATACGCTCTCACTCTGCTAGTTAAAGTTTGTAAGCGGCACAAACTGGTTCATACTGAAACGGATTTCTCATGCGTGGAGCGACCAAACGTAACTTCAGGAATTGGTTTGAGGTCATTGCCATTCGCTTTTCTACTTTAATCAAAGACCAGCCGTTGTCCGATATCCCATGAGAAGGTGCAAAACTGCAACTGGTTCATCATGCAGCTGCTAGTAGTACGGTGACCGATGCAATAACATTGTGCTGAAAACCTGCTCGCTTGTCGGCCTTGTGACTTCATAATGACCCACAGAATAATGCATTTGTGTTAGTTCTTTATACTAAACCCACCATTCTACATGCAGTAACGAGTATTAAAAAGATGCACCGGCAGAAGCTTCACACCGATTCTGAATCACATAGCTAATCCACCACTTTTCGATGTTTGAGTGTTGAAATGCTCAAAACATTGCCAAAGGCAAGAGTAGACGAGGACTCGTTGTCTTGATTAAGGAAATGTCGCGGTGCCCATTTTGCCGCAAGCAGATTTGGTGATGGCATAACATTACAAGATGAGGTTACGATACTATAATACATCTGAAATAAATGAGAATATCTGTAGCTCGGGGTGTGGATGCGGATTTTGAGCAGTTCTCGCTGAAATGGCAGCGAGGCTTTTATTGCCTTTTGGAGTCAAAGTTGCACACCAGCCAACAGAAACAATTCGCAGTAAACTCTTCAAAGTAAAAGATAAACTTAGCAAAGAAGAAGAAACTGGTGTGATTTATAAGATCTGCTGCCGGAACTGCGACAAATACTACGTGGGACAGACTGGGAGGAAGCTTGGTACAAGGCTACACGAACACAGCCTAGCCATACGTCGCCACGACCAGAACTCCCTGATGTCAGTGCATATGGATGCTGAAAACCATCAATTCGACCTAGAGCACGCCAGTATCCTCGGAAGGGCTAAAAGCCGGCAAGCACGTGAATTCATTGAAGCCTGTCATTCAAAAGAGAACTCGATCAATAAGCACTTGGACATTGAAGTCGCTTACGAGACACTTCGAACCAGGCCCCTGAAGCCGCACTGATGATGTTGCCTAGTCAGGCAACGAAACGTCTGCAAAATAATTATCCAGCTCGGAGAACTGCTCAAAATCCGCATCCACACCCCGAGCTACAGATATTCTTATTTATTTCAAATCAATTTGGGCGCGACGCGCTGAAATCTGCTCGCCGATGAGAGACATTCGCCAGTCGGCAATCATCCACTGACGAGCAGCTCTATTTCCTCCACGAATGCTTGCGAAGGCAGGTTTTGCCGCCGAGTCTGCGCTACCGTCCTCCGCTCAACCATCCTTTGGCTTGGAAGATAACGGAACAACATGGGCCAAGAATGTTGCGCCTGTTGATTACAGATGCACACAGTCGAAAGCATAAATACCAGATGGTGATTACCGAACAGAAAGCAATTTGCTTATCCAGTCTAGGATCACAATTGACCGCAGAATTGGAAAAAGCGATAGCCGTCATAACACACAAGACAAAGCTAAATACCAAACGGAGGCTTGAAGAGAAGCTGAATTCGATCTCGCAAAAGAAATCACCTAAGGAAGACGATGCTTGGATTGCAAACATATCCAAAAGAGTATTAACGGACGCGGAAAAAGCAGTCATTGTCCGAGGTATGCAACTCAATATTAAGGACTCCAATCCTATCGACTTCCTCGCTGCACTTGAATCGACGCTAAAATAGTACAACATCGCGGCTGGAGCACAACAAGAGGTCAGACACAGAATCATCCCGGCTCTCAGTCATAAAGCTGAAACCAACATATTCAACGCCACTGAACGGAGAGCTCTGGAGAATCTCAAGAAAGATAAGAGCATAGTTATACTGCCGGCCGACAAAGGACGTCTTACTGTTATAATGGACAAATCGGATTACATGATGAAGGCACAACACCTACTCAGTGACACCAACACATACCAGCCGATAAACGAAGACCCGACAAAACGCTTAGAAGGCAACCTCAGACGCACTCTGCAAAAACTGGAACAAATGGGGAAAATCACAAAATTGGAACACAAGAGGATGCGACCACAAGACTCGGTACTACCGCGGTTCTATGGCTTACCTAAAGTACACAAAAGCGGAGTGCCGCTTCGCCCTATCGTGTCGTTACCTGGAGCACCAAATTACAGGCTTGCAAAGGAGCTCTGGAGACGGCTGAAACACTTAATCGCGGGATCGGAACACTCAATCAACTCGGCAGAACAGTTCCTTGAGAAACTTAAGACCGCAACCATTGAACAAGAGGAAATAATGGTCTCTTTCGATGTTACCGCCTTGTTCACCTCCATCGATATTGGTTTGGCGAAACAAACAATGACGCGCCTGCTAGAGGAGCACATGTCGTCTGATACAAACAGTGGACTCGAACCCAAACAGATGATGGAGTTATTGGAATTCTGTTTAACAACACATTTCACTTTCAATGGCCAAGTTTACGAACAGATAAGAGGCACACCAATGGGATCGCCGATCTCTGGTCTAGTAGCCGAGGCAGTGATGCAGGCGCTGGAACAAATAGCACTCCCGATCGCGAGACCAAAACTTTGGGTACGATACGTAGACGACACCTTCGTCATCCTCAAACGTTCCAAATTGGAGGAAACACACGAACTAATTAACGGTGTGTTCGATGGCATCCAATTCACCAGGGAGGAAGAGAACAACGGGCAGTTACCATTCTTAGACCTTCTCATACGAAGGACTGGTGCTGAACGATTGGAAACAACAGTCTACCGAAAACCGACGCATACGGACCAGATCCTCAAATACGGCAGCAATCATCCGGCAGCCCACAAACGCAGCTGCGTGCAAAACCTTTTCAAAAGAGCACAAACCCACTGTAGCACACCGCAGCTGAGACGGGCAGAGGAAGATCATCTCTTCAATCTGTTCAAGCGGAACTCGTAACCAAAAGGCTTCATTCTACGCTGCCTCGCACCAGGAAAGGTTGCTCGAGACACCTCGACGAATGCAACAAATGAAAAGAGAACAACACTGCTCTATATCAGCGGTATCTCTGAAATGGCAGCGAGGCTTTTATTGCCTTTTGGGGTCAAAGTTGCACACCAGCCAACAGAAACAATTCGCAGTAAACTCTTCAAAGTAAAAGATAAACTTAGCAAAGAAGAAGAAACTGGTGTGATTTATAAGATCTGCTGCCGGAACTGCGACAAATACTACGTGGGACAGATTGGGAGGAAGCTTGGTACAAGGCTACACGAACACAGCCTAGCCATACGTCGCCACGACCAGAACTCCCTGATGTCAGTGCATATGGATGCTGAAAACCATCAATTCGACCTAGAGCACGCCAGTATCCTCGGAAGGGCTAAAAGCCGGCAAGCTCGTGAATTCATTGAAGCCTGTCATTCAAAAGAGAACTCGATCAATAAGCACTTGGACATTGAAGTCGCTTACGAGACACTTCGAACCAGGCCCCTGAAGCCGCACTGATGATGTTGCCTAGTCAGGCAACGAAACGTCTGCAAAATAATTATCCAGCTCGGAGAACTGCTCAAAATCCGCAATATAATACATCGCAAATGCACAGCAAAATCGATGTTAATTTTGTGTGCCCAATAAATCTTTGTTGATTTAACAGTTTTCTTTCTTAGCTATTTAGCATTCCAGCTTCATCGCAATTATAATGCTTTTATGGAAGCTAAAATATTTGGCAGGTACATTTTGGATATTAGGTTCGTGGTATATCTGACCACTACAAGAATATAAACGTCCCGGATGAACTCAAACCGAATCCATTAGATCAGTTGCAAGCACTAATGTGTAGATGGATTTGAGTGCGATTTTATTTAGTTCATTGCAAGTACATCGCATGCCACTTGGTTAAGCTATAAATCTGGAATAACGCCAGGCAACTGTTTTGTCCTATTGAGTCTCGTCAGTGTTGCGTCATCTCACGGCCCCCTGCTGCGGATCGAACCCATAACCGCTGTTACTTGCAACACTAGCTAGCAGCTTGTGCCACTTAGCCATAGAGAGGACAATAGTCTATCATCCCAGAGTTAACATAACTGCTTTGGTTTACCAGAATTGGAAAGGGAATTCTTCCATCAAACGGCCAACCACCGTCCGTTGCATGGCCGGTAGCCTGCATGGCAGTGGAGGAAGGGTCCTGCTATATCGCAGTTACAGTTCAATCTGTGGTGATCGGCTACGATTCGCATGGCTCAATGGCTTATGCTGCTGGCTGGTGGTGTATGCCACTGGCGGTCATGGGTCCGATTCTAATGAAGGGGCCGAGAGGATGTGCCCCACCACTAGTCCCAATAGGATCAAACGATCGCCTGGTGCTTTTCGAGATTGGGAGCTAACCTATGTGGCTTGCAGTTGAATTGCGATGAACCAGCCAAATAAGTTTAACTATTTCTCAAGAAGCAAAGTAGTCAGCACTTGTACGCATTAACCCACACGCCAACCATTTTAAGCCGTTATTATACAACGCTAAATCCTACAACAGCCCATAATTCTACTTCCCTCTGAGTCTACTCTCGGCTTTGTCTATATCGGAGATAATTTTGAGATCCACAAATATAAGCAAACTAATGTTTATAATCACAGCTTAAATGTCACCATGAATTATGGTTTGCCACAAGACGTCTTCCTATCGTTTAGTTTAATAAGGTTTAATAATAAT
>CALYDF020009342.1:0-10869 GCA_944474145.2 Dicrocoelium dendriticum
ACCAAAGGTCTTAAGAGTCCGTTAGTGGCCCAACAGAATAATGTAGCAACTGGTCCATCCCGAAAAGAGGACAAGAAACAATCTCATAATCCCCTAACTGTTACGTGCTCGAATGTGTCTGTATCCGGAGCAAACTACAATAAATATAGGCTGCTAGACAAAAAGTAACCTTGGTCTTTCAGTGTCATATAATAGAATTTCAAGCCAAGCCGGTCAATATGATGCGTCTCGTCCATCACCCAACCACCGTACGCTACGGTGAAACGCTGTTACACCAGGTAACACATCAGTAAGGTAATGATGCAGAGGCAGAACTCTTGACAGCCGCTCGCAGCCTGACCAAGTGCATTCTTGAATATTTTCAGATGTTTATTGGAGCAAAGACCAGACAAATAAACAAAGCTGGTTGAATTTGGTAAAAAAAAGAAAGCGTAAAATTAATCTTTGTTAACGGTTTTCCCAAGCTCCAGACGTTAAACGAGCTAGTGGTCAAAGCAGGTGACCCGGGGTTGATTGGCGTTTTATTCGTGAAGTGCTGTCACACCAACGGGTTAGAGCGAATTCGACATAATGGTTTGTATGTGACTGCGGAAAAAGTTACATAGGCAGAATCAATAGAACGCTGACTTCCCGAATAAAGGAACATGTGTCAAACTGGGTTCAATGTGAAGTTGGTCAGATTGCCTACCCTCGTCAGATTCCATGTTCGCGCAGACGCCGGCTTCCTCGATAGGCAAACACCTATTAGACTCGGGTCACCAATTAGAGCTGGGCTCAGCGTTTCAAGTAGTGTTACGTCACACTAAGCACCGCTTCCTTCGGTTTGCTGAGGCTGTCGCAATAAGCCGGATTAAGCCAGCCTTATGTGTTCAGAAGCAATTATTTGTCAGCCTAAAGCTGCCTTGGACGTAGGTGTGAACTTCCGTCATTCGTTTTGCACCTTAAGCTTGTCTGGTTGCATCCACTGTTAGCTATATCTATGCATATCGGTTATTGTTAATGGCACTGAGGAGACAATACTAAATGCATGCATCTACCAGTCTTCGTCTTCTTTCCGTGCTATTCATAATGGTTATTGACGACACCAAACTAGTAACAGCTTATTTCCCGAGTGACGAAAGTATCGTTGCACTCCATTCTGATGGCTGTACATATGAAAAAATGTGGTTGATTACCTATATTGCTTTCAACCGAAATACGTATTAATTCGATAGACACCAGCCCAAAGATAGCGCACGTGCCCCTGAGCGAGCAACATACCATAGAACTATTTCACCCATGTAGCTCAGCAGGGAAACAATGCTAAAAACACAAGGACAGCTAACGAAAAAATTATTTACCTTTTGCTGGCATTGGGAACTCTACATGACAACCGGATCTGGCCCTAGGGCCTGCGTCATCGTTCCTACAAAAGAAGGCCGGCAGCCGACCCTCATGATCGTCACATGCCCTCACTAGAAATCAGCATTCACAAACACACTCCTAAACACTGATGTCCTCACCTGCTTGTATACCAATGCACATGGTTTTCGCAGCAAAATAACCGAATTTCCTACACATCAGGTCCCCATTCATTGAGACCTAGTTGTGCCTCCAGAAAGAAAATAACTAAATAAATTTTTTTATCCTCGAAAACGAGAGGCACGCCTTATGGGTGTGATCCAAATATTGCAATGCTACGCATGTTAGCTATTAAGCAGGAGTAATAAAGATGTAGTCAGTCGTGTAGGCTTATGTGGCCTAATGATAGAGTGAAGTCTATCCTCGCCGAGATCAGAATTACAGAGATCATTGTAGTGGAGTATGTTGGTGAGGAACTGGCCCGTTTATGCTGTGTACACAGTGCGGCTCAGGTGTGTAAAGCAAAAGGAAAAAGCTGTGAAAGTTTTCAGAATAGTGGTATGTTACTGAGCAAACATAGTCAGATGAAAGCAGATTTAGGTAGGTATTTGAGCAATGTGGAATCGGTCAACTTGCCAATGCATGGTTAGGGCAGTGAAGTTATTGACTGGCGAGCCACGGCCATCACGTCGCAATGCTGTTAAACAGACATTTGTGGCTTTTTATAGGGAGAAGGCTTGCTGGAACAAAACCCACAACGTCCTGCAACACTGCAGACCGAACCCGGCTGAATACGACGATTAGTGATGCGGAGAGCACTCTACCCTGCGTGCCTTCCATACAGAACGACCGACCTAGCAGAGGCGGTTGAGTGCTTCTGTATTATAGATTTGGCTTGTATGTTGATAATCTAGACGACCCAGAAACGCAAGTAGTCGCTTTGCTTTTGTGTCGTATGTACTTTAGACATGATGATTTGTGTTTACTAGCAGTGACTATCCGCCCTCCAATTAAAATTTTGGAAATGCTTTAGTGCCTAGCTTATGCGATGGAACGAGTACTGGCGCACCCACACGGTCACAACGTTCTATTTGGGTACGGTAACATTCATGAAATGGAAGTCCCAGCATCGCACAGCGAACAATACAAGGCTGATTCGCAAGAGGTTATTACCGGCGTGCATGCGTACAACCAAACCCACGCTACTCAGAACTGGTGATGAACCCTCTGTTTGGGACCTTGTGCTCACCAGCGAGGAATTAGTAGTCGACACCGTGACCATAGATGTATTACTTGACCGCATCAATCACATGATGTTATTATTTGGTTATTTTTGCCAGTCGGAGTATATCAGTGAGAAAAGCAACCAACATGTAATACCGTGTCCTACTCGCTTTTTGCACTTCTCAATTTTAACTTATTGTACCATTCAGGCCCACAGTCGCGGTATTGGCACTTCAACGAACCCAATAGTTTGAGGGAAACGATAGACGTTAAGGAATAATAGTGGCATTGTTTTGTCTGTACTTCATATTCCTTTGACTGCCTATAGATTTTCTGCTTGATTAAAATGGGTGAGTGAGTTTTACGGAATACACACCGCTGATAGCGGGTTTCGTTCTTCCGAGCTTCTTTTAGTGTGTTAGA
Source organism: Dicrocoelium dendriticum (assembly GCA_944474145.2). Taxonomy (NCBI): domain Eukaryota; kingdom Metazoa; phylum Platyhelminthes; class Trematoda; order Plagiorchiida; family Dicrocoeliidae; genus Dicrocoelium; species Dicrocoelium dendriticum. The sequence continues at coordinate 2,989 of CALYDF020009342.1, forward strand.
CTTACGATTGATTTGCCTACTCACTTGCAAACGATTGCGCATAGCAAATATCTATATCGTTACATGATACGATCACTTTTTCAAGTAGGTTCAAGAAACCGACTGGTCCCTCTAGGCAGACTAACCGCCTGATATCCCTTGGATAATGTTTATCACCCAATTCACTGTGCTGGTTGCAATTGCGTCATAAAGCCAGGTCTTTCGCCCAAATAAATGAATTCCTTCTTGAGAAACCGTACGGAAAACTTCATGGTCCTAAGGAATTCAGCCTAGCGCATTTACAATGTCTGTCCTAGTAACTTGACCTAAGGCGCTTACACAACTCAACGAAAACACTGCGTCAGGTTGATATGCGAAGACAAACACCGATATCAATAGAACTTAATGACAAAATTCAGTCGCGCAGGAAGAACTTCGCAGCTCTAGACTGATTGCAAATTCATTGAAAAGCCAATAAACAAATTGGACTCTTACGGAGAGCTTACGGAAATGTTTCCGCAAATACTAAAAGCCTACGTTAGGCATCACGTGGAATATGCGATCCAGGCCAGGCATCCTTGGCACAATCTTGAAGGCGAGGCACATGAATCTGCACATCCTTGTATGGACTGGAAAACTTATCTTCCTCCAGATCTAATGGAGTTCGTTGGGGGATTTCAGTTTATCAACAAATTAGTTGCTTTTTGGCTTACGTGCTTTACTCGGAGGCCTTTCACACTTTAGTGTAATATTTGGCCTTCTGCGATCGTTATTTTTATGGACAACATATATTTCCCCTTTGCCCCCACGTTCCATCGGGTACGTAGCATCACTAGAGGGTAGTTACCAAATTTCCAATAGGTCTTGCTTTCACTTCTTTAACAAGGCGTAGTCAGCTACAAGGAATAGCTATTGTTCGCATATAACGTACCAGTGTCTTTGTGAGTGCGCATATGTCACTTTGATGAACTAGTTGAAGGAGGCAGGTGCCTAGTAAGCAAACCTTCCAAATGTTTAGAAGATAACGTTGAACACAATCGCTCATCCTCTTTCCACATCCACACATTGTGGGTTACGCCACTGGTGCTATCTTCAAACATAATAACGCGGTACAACCATAAATGAGAAAAGATGCTTGTACGGAAACAAATGTATCACATATCATAGCATGAAAAACGGAATAACCTATACTACCGCAGATAAGCCGATCTGTATATGAGCTGATAGTATTACTTTGTAACCTCGAATTTCTCCAATATCTTAAATCCCTATATTTGCCGACCACAAAAAGAATCAGCAAAAGTAGAAAAATTGTTTCTTGCGATTTTGACTTCAATACTATCTGCTCTTACTTAAGTGTGCTCAGGCGAATGCTGCTCTACTTTTGGTCTGTTCCGGCCACCAAATTGGTTAGGATGACAGTTATCGAGAAATCGAGCCGCCTGCACAAATTTTAACGGCATGGACAGTGTATTGACTAGATGTCAAGTCACACGCAACAACCGAGAATATGGGGTCAGATGAAAGGGTATGTCCTACACCGTCTAGCATAGTCGACGGCCTCATGCATCTGGAGTGCAGTGGAACAGTGGGCAAGAGAAAAGTTCAAGATCAGTGGTTTGGGACGATGCCATACATTTAATGCACCAGATTGAGTAGCATAGCATAATATTTAAATGATCGAATGCGCTAACCCAAATAGCGTTAACGCGATGTCACACGATCCAGCTGAGAGGGGATGTGAGCATATTTCGTGTGCTCTTCAAGAGCCGTAGAAACGTAAAAAATATCTGGACAGAAGCGATGTGCCTATGCTGTGGGCTTTATATTGTAAGTTATCGCGTTTGATGAGCAAGCTGATAATTGTATTGATGCCCGCCAGTTCACGGTGAATGAAAAGCGGGTAGGAGGTTGGCGAAAGGAGAAATCAGAATTGTCAATAAGGTCCGTAGGCAAGAGAGCAACACGCGGTAAAATAACCATGTTTCCTGCACTGGGGGGAACGTTAGCGCAGCGGGTTTTGTACAACGGCACAATGGGTTAATTGTTATCCGAACAACATTTGGATCAGGGCGCCGAAACGTTTAATAATTACGGATTTCCTGCCATCAAAATCGGGTACTTGTATTGCTTTCTCCGGGTGGCGCAATTGTTTTAGCAACTAATTTAACATGTGTTTACGGACCCGAACGAAATTGACATCAATTAACATAGGAATTGGACAGTAACATTGATTTTTTCCAACTTTATTGCTTCCACCGGGAAATGTTATGAATTGAACGGTCCCAAATGGGAAATATGGACGAGCATCCCTTGTGTTTGATATGCCTTCAATTTGCACGGTAGAGCAGAAAGGTTTTAAAGCTGTTTTTGTAAATACGACGAAATAGGAGAAGACACGGTTCACAGTTGTTTTAGGGTTTTGGCGGATGATTACTCATTATCACTTTTTATCACTTTAGGCGTAAGACGCTGCTAGATGGAGCAAATTTTCCAAGAGGCGTGTTTGTGCTGGCTCACACGAACGGAAGGGTAGACGAGAGTGGCATTACAGCGGAGATGGACACGGTTTGGGAAAAGGGAAGCGATGCATTTTTGACGAATCCCTCGATGCTGGTTTGGGATAACTTTAGGGCATACCAAATTGAGAACTTGAAGAAACGCTGCCAAAACTGTAGCCATCCGTGGCTTTAATTCCTAGTGTACATACGTTATATTGTTGCCACTAGAAATCGGCGTCAATAAGCCCTTCAAAGCTAGACTTAGAGCCAAATGGATTAAAAGAATATCCTCGTCTAGGTTTTAGCATTAACGGAAGGGGTACTGTAAAAAATTGAAACTTAGTTACAATGGCAGTGTGGGCTAAAGCAGCGTATCTGGATATTCCATCAAAACTTTTCTTACTATTAATCAAAAAGTGTTGCATCAGTAATGGCATAGATGGAAGTGAGTGGGAAAATTTTTATGAAAATGACGACGAAGAGAGCAAAGAAAATGACGATATTCACCATGACGTTCTAATGACAGACGACCAGTAACAGAAACTGTTCAAAGATCCAGACTCAGATTATATTTTTGAAGGATTCGGGTAAGTTTAATATCATTGTGTAGCGTTCGGGTAAGACAATAAAAAATTTCGCTACGTACTATTCTGTCATGATATTTTCCAACGTTTTTGTGTATGAAGTGTACGATACTGTATAATTATTATGTTTATTACTGAAGTAGGTCGCGAAAGTAAATGTGCGGCAAACCGAGAATTTCCATGTAAACATAAAGTGCATAGATATAGGCACATGAAATCCCGGCCTATGTTGACGTATTTCACTAGAAATAATGCTAACGCAAGCTAACGCATGCCGCCTGCTATAAGCTCAGTAACGGCTGATCCATCACGCCTTTCGTCTCTCTGATCCCGATTTGTGGCATTGCCTAAACTTTGTCTCAGATTTCGTGTCCTGAATCTCTGCTTGCGTCCTCAAACTTTGCCTCCACATTTGCTGGGCCGCAGCCTCTTATTTCTGCACAGTTCAGTCTCGTCTGGGTTCTTTCGCCTGTTTTCTGACAGCCCCGGTGACTGTGGTATACTGACTCATGTTGGGCATTTCCACTGCTCGTTCAAATTCCTTTGCTTTGCTCGCTGCCGTCCCTCAATGTTTCTCTAAATCCAACCCAATCCGATGATACGCTTATTTGTTTGAGCAACTTATCCATCTATTACCTCTGATGGCCAACTTTTTGTCTGCCTGATGCTTTCGTCCCGCATTGCCTCACCTGTCTCTGCTATTTCCTTACCTCGCATAGACCATTGGTACATAAAATCCTGGTTTACAGCATATACACCTTTGGGACTTAAAAGCCTGCTTTACGGCAGGATGGGGCTGATTGACTAAACCAAGAGAGATGGGGCATATGGAATTCTCCGCCGATTATTTTATGACGGGCGGGAAGGTATGAAACTTTGTGAACGAGCTTAGCCAATTCGTCAGCTCCAGTACTAGTCGAATGCGGTGGGTTTTAAGTGCAGCCTATCAGAATGTCAACTTAGCTTCCTATGGCCTGAATCCAGACAAAATCTTCGGTATTTCTAAGTGGTATGGTTTGGAAAGATGACGCAGCGGTGTTCTGTCCGGTTTTATCAAGATTGGCCGGAGATTAGCCAGCTGTCTTAAGAGAAATCGGACGTCAACAAAACTTTTAGCAAACTCATGGATGCTAAACTGGATCACGATTGAGCAAGATCGGCCAGGGATCTTACTCAAGCGTGTGGCTGTGCAGCAACGATTTGGCATTTGGCCAGCCTCTAAAAGTGTATGAGGCACTTTATTGAGAGGCAATTTGTCGTGTACATTGAGTACAATAGCGTTGTTGGCGCGGCGCATGCGTTCAATTACTTCGTGCATAATATTGCTCAGTAGTTCACCAGTTGCGAATATATCAGACAGATTTCCTAAACTTTGGTATTTAGGTAAGTGGACAAAATGTGTGAGCTTGTCAATGGTCTCCGTATTAGACACAATTTGACTTTTCAGCTCGTTTACTTGAATTTTGGGAACATAAATCTTTTGCATACCATCGGCTATTGGATCCGAGCATATAACATTGCACTCCCGTGTTTGAGGTATGCTAGCCTTGGCGGTCGAAGGCGCTGGGTATTTTCCCGGCTTCTAAACAGATAGGGGAGGCAGGCGACATCTGCAACCAAGTTGTAACTGATAGACATAAAACAGCTAAACACACGGGAATATATAAAAAAGAATGAAAAAACATGAACAAGATAAAGGACAGTTTAAAAATGAGTTCCACATCAGTTCGAAAAAGGGACACCCGAGTTCGTAATAGGAATGTGTTAACTTAAAATAAAACAAAAGAGGCCAAAACTATGCCGCATGCAATTCATTGAATACAAAGATGGAACGCAACGAAAACGCTTAAAAATTTGAAGGAGGTGGATGGTGAGGGATAACGGACGGACGGACGCTGAAAGAGTGAGAACTCACGCTTTAGTGCACGACGAACATGATAACGGCCACGTTACACCCCACAGACTGTCACACGGTGTCACGACGTACAATCACTACCAAAGCACGAGGCGCGGAAGAACACGAGATGAGACACAACGATTGCATTGAAACCGATACCAGTACAATCCGTCCGGGGGAAAAAGGTACACGCATACCTCTATATAAACAACCGGTTGATTGGTAACAATTCAATGGAGCAGGATGTTATTCCAAGTGTACGATGCTGTTCTGTTCATACACACCTGTAAGTAAACGGAAATAAATAGGATAACAGTGGTGGTCTATTCGAACAACCATCGCCGTTTCTATTTCGTTGCCCAACCCCCTCCCGCCGTAGACACCGCCCTCATTTCCTTGATACCCGGATAGGTGGCGAACCCGCATTCAGCCGGAATATTAACGGTCTCCCCAACCTCTGGAATACATCCTGGGGAATAACCTCTGTTGAAACATCCCTTGAGCTCTATGTTGCAGGCTTCAGCTGGTTGTAATATACAGTCACAACATCAGCGTTTGGGTTCGTGAAACTGCGTAGGACGTCCACTGCAGGTGAAAGGTGAATACGATCTCGTATGGCCCTTGCCACTGTCGATGAAATTTGCTAGACGTGCCCGTAGGTGGCTTCGGTCGGAGTAGCCACACACGATATCATACATGGTAATCGGTACCTCTGCTGAGTCGGTCATAACACATTTTATGATGTTGCTGCGCTCTTCCTGTATGTTCTCTCACACTGACGAATGCTGACCGAAGGCTCTCACGTAAGTCTCCTACACCGTCCAAAATGGAGCAAGCTTCCCCCGGAGGAATCGGTGACAATAACTCTAATGGGAGTCGCAGCTCTTGACCGTGCATTAGGAAGGCCGGAGAGTAGCCTTTTGTCGCGTGTATCGACGCTCGGTAGGACATCATACATTTCGGAATTATTTCATCCCACTGATCTGATTGACGCCGCTCGATAAAAGCCTGCCGTATCCCCTTTATGGTCCGATTCGTGCGCTCTACGAGCCCATAATCTTGCGGATGGTATGGCGCAGTTCGCGTCTTTCTAACTGAGAGTAGGTGGCAGACTTCCTGTACAAGGTACCTTTCAAAACCGGCACCTTGGTCCCAGTGAAGCCATATCGGTGTACTATTACACGCGACGCACTCATCAATGAATGCAGAATCGAGCGTTTTCGCATCCGGATGCTTGATTGGCACAGCCTCACACCATATTGTAACGTAATCGACCATAAAAAATGTGATGATTTCCATTCCGTGTGAAAGGAAGAGGCCCCATACCGTCCACTCCCAATGGTTGGCCAGGAGCGGCAGTGATTATCAGTGTCAGGGGGGCACGAGATGTCGGGGTATATGTTCGACGTCAGCACGATGCTCGCATTCGTTGCAGTATTTAACGAAATCTGTGTGGATTCCCGGCCACCATTAACGTTGGCGCACTGCAGCGTCTGTTTTCAGTTGGCCCGTATGACCTAATTCGAGGTGGATATTCTGCTGTAGTCCAGGCAATTTCCTTGTCGTTTTGCTTAATTTCGGACCTGATTTGTCGATACGGTATAAAAGCCCATCAACTACCTTTTGACTGCTCTAACGACCCCATAAAGCCCTTTCTTCTAGTGAGCGTGATCGCATGGCTGTACCAGTAGGTTTTGGTGAACCTTCTACCTGACATTTGTAACTATTCCATATGTAAAATCATCACCTCGTTCCTGAGCCCACATTGTATCCGTGTCATTCCCTTGCAACAATACATTTACCTTATCGGGTGTCGATGAACGTGACAGCGCATCCGTATTGGCATGCCGAGTGCCAGGTCGGTATTCACATGTAAAATCATACTCTCGCAACTTTTCTTGCAGTCGGACCATTTGGCCCTCGGGATCTCAGAAATTGCGTAACAACTGAAAGGATTGGTGATCCGTCCGGACCAAAAACGGCCTGCCCAGCAGGTACAGTCGAAAATGCCTCAGTAGTTTAACTAGGGCTAGTAGTTTGGTGTCTTGTTGTGCTATACTTCCTTTCACGTTTGTCCAGACGTCGACTCGCATGGACTATCACGGCCTCCCCATAAGTAGTCTTCTGAGACAGCACAGCAATAACCTCTTGGTCGCTTACGTCTGTGTCCAATATGAATGGTCCTGCATATTCCGACGTGTCCGGTAGTCCTAAAACAGTGGCGACGACAACCACTCTTTTAGATTCGTGAAGGAGCGTTTGCATTCGTCGGTCCAGATTAACTGTCGCCCTTTCTCGGTTAGACGGTGTAGAGGCGCGGAGATAGAAGATAAGTTTTAATGAACCGTGGACAATATGAGGCAAGTCCGAGAAAGCTTCGCAAATCCTCAAGATGCTGTGGCTTAGGCCAAGTTTATAATTTGCGCACTTTTCTCTGGGTTTGTTTGAATCCCATCTGATGTGACTACGTGACCAAAGCAATTCACTTGACTTTGAAGAAAATGGCACATAGGTTCTTTTAATTTGAGCTCTGCGAGACGCAATCTGTCCAAGACCGACCGCAACCGATTGTTGTGCTCTTCGATCGACCTACCAAAATTAATTATACCACCCAAGTAAATCAAACAATCTAGGTACATGGTCTTTCAGAACCTTCTGCATTAAGCACCAAAACATAGTTTGGTCGTTGGCCAAACCGAATGGCATCCTCTCGAAATCGTACAATCCGGATGGCAAAATGAAAGCTGTTTTACCGTGACCAGCTAGTCGAACTTCTATCCGCCAGTATCCTGTGGATTGGTCTAAAGTCGAGAACCATCTTGCATAATGAAGAGCGTCAAACGTGACGTCAATACGAGGAAGTGGGAAGGGATCTATGCGGGTGACCTCGTTCAATTTGCGGTAGTCTACGCATAATCGT
>CALYDF020009343.1:0-10858 GCA_944474145.2 Dicrocoelium dendriticum
ACCACGGTATCGGCTCAGGCTCAAACTGAAGACATACAACGCACTCTACAGTCCACTTTGCTGCATGTGCAAGCTTTTTCTCCAAACCACGGAGGGTACCATTCTCTGTGACACTTCCACAAGTTGTCCTTGACCCCTCGTGCCCGTCTCCTTCAGACGCACAGTCTTTGACGCACTTCACTCACTATCACATCCCGGTATCCGTGCATATTTGAAGTTGGTCACCGAACGTTTCGTTTGACCACGCGTAAACAAAGATGTTCGTACCTGGGCTCGCGTTTGCCTTCAATGCTAACGCATGCGTTCACTACGCCCGACCCTGCCCCTTGAGCAGACTAGAGATGTGCAAATGCACAGCGGACTCTCTACCTGCACCCACGTCTTCCTGCGCACCGACGCAGTGCGGCGCCCTCTCCAGCCTCCCTACACTGGCCCTTTCAGATTTCTGCAACGGACTCCGAAACATTTTACTATATACCAGAATGGTCACCGAACAAAGGTGTCCATCGACCGACTCAAAGTGGCTTTCTTTGACGAGCCACTTGCAACTCATCCTGATGCTCTCTCACAAGCACCCGCACCTGTGGTGACTTCGCGAGCACTGGATAAACCGGAACCCTCCGTACCCCTTGACCCGCAAATTATCCCGCCTCAACCCGGGGCAACAGACCGACGCGGTAGACAGGTCAAACGTCCGGTCCGTTTTCCCGATTTTGTAAGCGTTTGCTATTTCCGTTAGCACGCCTTTTTCTTCTGAGTCTCACCCACAAACGTTTTGCAAAATCGACAAAACGAACCCAAAACATTTTGAAAAACCTAGAAAGCGTATTTGCTTTTATCATACATGCCATGTTCCCTCTCCGGCGTCAAGCCACTTCCCCGACCCTTGCCAACCCCCTCTGAGTTCTACCTTCCAGAAACTCAACTGCCGGAACTGCCCAGGCAACCCTCGAGTGACTCGCCAACCGGCTCAACGCAACCCTGGAGTGACTCGCCAGCCGTCCTCACCCAAGGAACAGACATTCGCCCTCGATCGCAGACACCCACGAACGAATTGGTCCCCAAACGCCGCTTAGGCATTGCCGACGAGGACGCCGGATTCCTTCGTGGGACGAGCACGCCTGGATTTCTTCGTGGGACGAGGACCGTGGACTAAAGTGCGGTGGGGGGAGTGACACTTCCCAAGCGCACCGTCGGGTCTGCAGCAATGGGAAGGTCCTGTCAGCCTGTTTTCGTGACGAGCCAGTTTTTTTTGCAGTCCGACCAGCCCGCCCCGACGGCCCACCGATGATGCACTCCGGTCCACACGATTGTCATAAATAAAACTAACAAAATCCTGGACCCAGCGAAATCTGCTACACCCCACTTTGGAAGCCATTCTCAAGCCCCTGCAAACATTCGCATCCACCCTCACCTTCCGTTCCCCCCACTAACAGCTCCATCGAAATCTTCCATCCTTCAGCCTTCTAGGGGGAGGCCCTTGTAGTGCAACAGAAAACATGCTCTTTCAGTATCTTGTAACATTGGATTTTATGGTTGTTTTAACCTTCGAAACGTCCATTTGTTTTACTGACTGCACATCCGTTGTCACAAACCGTTTTGGTGAGTTCCTCGCTGCACGTTTCTCGCTCCGTCTGATTCGCTTCTTATTCTTGTAGCCTGTACAATATACGTTGGGTTCAGTCGCCTCCGACTTCTATACTATCCCGTATTTGACACGTCTTACGTGTCATTGCTTACCGACTAGTATCCCAGGCTCCGCCCAACACTATCGATGCAACTCTGTGGTAAGAGTGACGGCACTTAGGGTGATGAGGTGGGTGGGGACTAACTGAATTCTGAGTTTAGCGTCGTCTCATCAAATGGATTCCCTTGCACTCCTTCATCAACTTAAATCCAGCTACGCCCTCTGACCAAGGCGATGTTCGCAAAGAAATCCAAAGATTAAAGTCAAATAAAGCTAGTGGTCCGGATGCTCTCTCATCACTAACTTTGAAGCTGTGTGCTGTTACTCTCGCATTACCATTAAAACAACTTTTCAATAATTGCTTCAGACATTTGGAGATCGGACAAAATAATCTTGATGCTTAAAAATGGATCCCATAGTTATCGTTCAAATGCGTGTACCTCTGCTGCTTAACGTCTAAATGCTTTATGCCACTGATTGTCACAGGCACTTCTGCTGAAGATATCTACCAGTTTTCATATAGAGCCGGTTACTCCACATTGGATGCAATAGCTTATCTTGTTCATTCAATAGCGTCTGTACTAGATAAAAAAAGAAAATTCTTACGGCTTCTCTTGCTTGAATATTCGAACGCCTTTGGAAGCCTGGGTGGGTCCATGTTGCTCATTCTGCTTTCCCAGAACGGAATTCACCCGGCTATTTGTAGGCTGTTGCGGCGCCAATTATAGATCGTGCCCACCTCACTCGGTAAAAATAGTCTGTTTTCTGTGCCGAATGTGGTATTCGGTTGACAGCGATCTCACCGTCCTTTCTAATGACCACAAATATCGAACGTCTCCCTACAAAACCCACCTTTGTCGGATGCGAAAATGCTGAGGATGTTTTGCTGGGTATTGGCCCTTAAAATTTAGGCTTCCTCATTGCTTTAACATGGCATAGGTGATCTGGTGGTAGGATGTTTTTCTATTCGTGGCGATAATCTGTAGTCCCTCTGATAGATATCTCCTCCACTCTGACTGTGAGCAAAATTCTAATATCTAGAACACACATCTCCAAATAACTCGGTAAATTTTTGTTTCCGAAAACTTCTCGTATTTCACGTATGTTCGAAACTCTTCATTAAACTATAAAAACTTTCCTTTTGCGTGCTCCGAATTAAGGCTCTATCAGTACCCTGAACTGTAACACGTAGGTTTGAGAATTCAAGCATTATCCTCCAACAGCCGTTATACTGCTCCCCTGTCATATTTCCTAGACTGTTTCCGAATGACTATACCTTAAGGTACGATCGAACTGGCAGATGTCTGAATACAACGGTTTATAAGGGATTTTGTGTTGATGTGATCAGTTATGGACCTCTTGTTGCTTACAAACAATTTTCATCTAAGGTCCTAAATGGCCGATTTTATCCGCTGCACAATAACCTTACAAAAGCGCTGTCCTTTTCTTCTATGGGTTCAAATTTTCTCTAATTATTTTACGCTTCATGTATGCTTGTTGAACCGGTGAAAGTCAAAGCCATGCTGGGCGAGCGGTTGTTTGAGTGAGATTTGTTGTCACCTACTAAAGCTGAATGGCAATAACACACTCAGAGCACACCAGCTAAAGCTGAACACACAGTACAGCCGGTTGGAATGCCGCCGAAATTGCTTTTCCCTTCGTGTGTGTCAACACTGGAACGCTCTTCCCACATACGTTCAATGAACAATGAACAATGATTTATCACGGGATAAAAGCAAGTGCTTGACACGTCCCGTAGGATGGTTGAGGTGAATATGATAAAATCAAAATATGTCTGGGTCATCTATCGAACGTCTGCCGATATGAATAGTTTGATAAGCAACATCAGTGTAAAATTAAAATAAATTATCGGGCGGAAACATGCAGAAAGACACTGGGGTGCAGTGATCATTGAGGTAAAGAGTGAGAAAAGTAAAATATGGTCGCTCACTTAGGTCCATTTGATACATAAAGCCTGTAGAAATGCATCCTTGGCGTAATCCACAGTAGGGGAATTTAGGTAACAAAATGTTGGGAGCTAAGAGCGACATCTAATCGTTTTTTGAAAACATCCAGGGTAGGAGAGGATACAACTGAGTCAGGAAGTGCGTTCCAAGGTTTGCAAACCCGAAGGGAAAAGTAATTCCGTCGACACTCTAGACGGCTGTATTGTTCCTTCAACTTTAGGCAGTTACCCCTGAGCTGCGTGTTGTGGCTACGTTTCAGCAAATGGCTGCATACGTGATTGGGGTCACTCAATATTTGATAGGCTAATATGAGATCACCGCGCAGTCTTCGATAGCGCCCGCTGAAAATTCCCAACAACTTCAGCCTTCGGTGATAAGAGTGGTAGCGCAGACCCTGCACATTCTTTGTTGCTCTCCGTTGCGGTGCCTCTATCGCTTCTAGGTCACGCTTCAACCAAGGTTGCCAAGCTTGGATAGCGTATTCAACATGCGGGCGCACGTAGGAATTGTGCATCATTGGGAAGATTGATGGGTCAAATCTCCCGAATGCTCTTCGCAGCATGCCGACATGCTGGTTGCCTCTTTTCGCAGCTACCTCAGCCTGTTTTGAACAGTTGAGGTCGCTCTGTACGATCACACCCAGGTCACGTTCCTGGGAGCTATTCTGCAGTCCGTTGGTCCCAAGTGAATAGGTGTAGTTATGACAATGGCGTAATTGTACGACGCGACATTTGTCTACATTGAACGGTAGGGCGTTTTGAAGTGACCAGTTCGACACTGTGTTAAGATCGCACTGGAGCCGTTCATTGTCTTCCGGCCCTCTGATCCTTCGCCATATCTTGATATCGTCAGCGAAAAATAGGAAATCGGAAGTAATTGATCTCGCCAAATCGTTAATGAACACCAAGAATAGACGAGGTCCAAGAACCGAGCCTTGTGGTACTCCGCACGCCACATCGATTGCATCAGACAATGATTCTCGGACTCTCACCACTAGCCGTCGTTCTTGTAGAAAATTGTCAATCCAACTCAGGATTGGGTCGCCAATGCCGTAATTACGAAGCTTGTAAAGGAGAATGCGATAGTTTAAGCGATTAAATGCTTTCGAAAAGTCCAAGTAGATGACATCGACCCCCACTCCATCATCAACAGCTTCAGTCCAGCTATTACGTGCAATTAATAGGTTAGTATTACACGAATGCTTTTGACGAAAGCCATGTTGCTCTGGGGCTATTAAATTGTGGCTTTCCATGTATTCCATCAGCGCGTTAACGGTATTCAAAAGATGTCTGGATGATTCGCTTATCCACCTACATTACACTATTTAATCAGAGATGTCTATGTCAACCAAACGCGAACAAACGGTGCTCATTCTCCGCTTTTGTGTTTCACTACATACACATTGCTGTTGTTGAATATACTTCGAATATATTACAACTGCATTCATCAATTACCTCAGTCCAAAAAAGCGGCGCAAGAGTAAGTGTTGTCGTTTCTTTTGTTCTTAAGACATACCTTCCCCATATTACTTCCCCATATTTACAGTAATAATTCAGTACACATTCTAACATGTTTATATGAATAAGGGGCACCTGAATGGCTAGACGCTGAAATTGACGATTTACACTTATGTTTACTTTCACTTCAACCATCCTACGGGACTTGTAAAACAATCGCTTTTTTACCTGTAATATATCATTGTTCATTGTTCATTTTATTGGTCACAGTAGCTATGTATTTTTCATCGCGGCAGTCATAGTGGTAGTGAAAATCCATCCGGGTTCATGAAGCTAAGCTTGACTTGACTTGAAACCAGGCAATGTATGAGCGCGAATATTGTGTAACCCGCAGTGAGTTATGCGAGCACACTCCATTTCAGAAGGGCTTGTGTGGACTCAGCCAAATGCGTGCAAAATTCGAATGGGCAAGTCGCTTACTATCTCTAGGTAGGTAATGAAACCGAGGTATTTCACAAAGCAATCTGCAATCAAATGTGGAAAATCTCTGCATCACTACACCCGCTGCTGGCCTAGGAGCCGCAGCTCAACGCTTAAGTATCCGGGATTAACACTACTGAGCCACGTGTGACGACAGGCAGCCGCTGTCATTTAGTAACTAGCTGTGTGCTCATCCTTCATTGCGGTGGGCATTTCCAACAAGTGAAGGGTATGGTTGCCCCTGCGTTACCAACTCCCGGTGCTGTATCACCATACGCTAGCTTGGGACCTATTGATTTTTAGGGAGTATTGAAAATTGGGATTTGAGTTGATGGTGTCGGACCATGATAACGGTAGCTTGTCGTCCGTTTGGCCCGGTGCTTTTAACCAGGGATAAACTAGCGTAAGGTTGCAGGTCCTGATCCTACGGAGGACTTGTCGAATACGTAATCATGGTGATTCACGGAAGATTCAAACGGTCGTCCAGAACAGTGCATGGCTGTCGGACTGAACGTGCCTGTGACGAATCGGCATTGAAAACTCTTATCTAACTTACGATGGCCTGCATTATACGGCATCGTCTCAGGACGTGGTGGGTTTCCGCCTTGCAAACCTTCTCCTATAAAAGCCAAAAATATATGCTTAACAACACTGCAACGTAGCGGATGTGACTTGCCACTAAATAAAGTCACCGCCATACACGCTCCACGGACGCCAGTCATCCAGTACAAAGTTTTCCTTTCACACCTTATCAAACAGATTGCCGACAGAACACAACCATAACTACGGCATCACGTGTACAAATTCAAGCAGCACAGCTGCGAACATTCATACCGACATACACACAAATACACACCACGGACCCAATATGCTACTGCTAATCTTGCAACTTATTGTGTATTCACCAATCATTCGTGTTAGTATTGCCATGAGCATACCCATTCAGGCGTGTCTTGCTATGTCGAGAATATACCATTTTTTACTTATTTATTTATCCTGTGAATTTAACGATTCCCGCGGCTACTTGGCCAATCTCCGAGGTCAGAGCATTGTGACGACTTCTATGACTCTCTAAACACGAATGGCGCGCCCTATTCTCACGCAGCTGCCGCTTCGAAAATGATGCCTCCAGTAACTTGATGCATTAATTTGCTTTACTTTCTTATGCACGCGTTGTGAATTTGGACATTCAACAGATTGTCTCAAGCGAACCTGGTGTCATTCGCTGACCGTGCAGAGTGATGACCAAGGCGATCAAAGTTTTGTTAAACCACGGAATCAAGTTCTTCTTCCTGACGGTGCTCCTAATTTCCCGAGTAGCACTTACGTATAGCACTTACTTGTCTCGCTACTTCAACCAATGTTACTTTTTCAGAGCAAAATTTGCGTTTACATGTTCGACTTCTGGGTACTGGGGCGTAGTGAATGTCCAGCCGGTCGATTTACAATAATTTCTGCCTTTAATATCCTTTCCATTTGCTCTAAAAACCCTTGATGCATCGAAAAATCGCGTGGTCAAGGGAGTGAACAATTCCTCTGTTTAACTGACTGGAATCCACTATTTATGCTTGCCAGATCCTCGTTTCCACTTGTGCCGACTCGCGGTAGGACAAACCTGTTTTGTCGTCTTCTACCGCTTTCCCACCTGCTCCTCGGAGTACCGCCTTAGTATGAGTGCACCAAATCGTCCCTGTAAGTACTTTTGCCAACTCGCTCGAATAGGCGCTAAATCTTTGCTCATTTTCACTTCCGAGTTCCTGTCGGTATCTCGAACCTGCCCTATGTTGCGGTGTCATTCCATTATGAGTTCGGTTTCCTCCTACTCCTGTCTCGGCATTGTTATCTATTCCTTGATTACGTTTTCAACATCGCCTGCATTTTTGTCAACCGGAGGAGAGTTGATTTGCCAATCCTGTCGTCACCAGTGTCCTTTGAGAGTCCATTGAACGTCTCACGGGCGTCCATTTGGCGTCCTGTCGGAGTCCCCACTAGATGTGTTTAAGACGCAGAAAGGACACTTAGGAAAAAAGCGCGGGAGAACGATTTTGTAATGCAGGTAAAGTATTACGCACCCAAACAAGTACGCATTCCATGCTGCGCACGGGCAAATGCTCAACTCCCGTAACCAGCCGAAGTGTGAAATGCGAGTAAAGTTGTATTTGCATGAACAATGCATTGGAGAACAATCTGCTAGTTCTACAGAGCGGATAGTCTCACGATCTTTTGCGTTTCGTATCCAACGACGTATTTTGAACACTACCAAATATTCCTGGATTCCAAGGAAACCTTCGCATGATTGCATCTAAAAGTGAAGCTGTATGAAATTAGAATGTCACTTAGCGACAATAACCCTAGCAAAATATTTTCCAGCGTTGTGGTACCGGTCGTTCACGCCACGTCAATTGCCCTTGCGTGCACCATCATTGGTCATGGCTGTACTCATTCCATTGCGCGTTACTTCTGCGGGTGTGTCCCCCCACCTGCGCGAAGTAGTTAATCTTCAGAAATTTCTTAGAATAAATGCATTGCCATCTGTGCCCTGGTTTGCGTATTCTCCAGTTTCGCATTTAACACGCTGACATCAGTTACTGTGTCCATTGGGAGACAGGCCGGACATCTATTTGATGTATCGGGTTGATTAAATTCGAAGGGCTGTTGTTTCTAGGCGCATGGCATGAAGCTCTTCACGACTACGCTGCAATTCTCACAGTAATTGCAGCTGTACGGCTAGAAAAGATACATGTTACCTAAGACTATGCTTGCCTTTGCAGTCGCTTGTACAACATTGCACGATACCGCTTTTAATAGGTGATAAGCGCGTATGATTCAACAATGCCTTCTTGATGATAATTGACACCGGAAGCTTGTTACCAATCATGCAAACAGTTAACTCACGTTTGGTTTTCAGCCACTTCGCGAGAATAAATAAATAAATAGAATGAATAGAATGTTTACTTATGGAGGTTTTCATCCCAGTAGTTCACAAGCTACATAGCACATCCTAGTCCGGAAAACCACCAGACGCGTTCCGCCCTACTGGGGCTCGTCAGTGGTGCGCATTCCCTCGGTCCTCTAAGGAGGATCGAACTCATGACCGCTAGAGGTAGATACTAACTAGCCAGCAGCTTAGGCCACTGAGCCATGGGGGACGTTGGCTGGGCCACATAATTTGCAAGCTAACTGGGATATAGCACCACCTATCTTCCACTATCACTGACAAAGGTTAGTCTGCGAGATGATGACGTCCTCTCACTAGACGCCATATCCTTAGAGGACCGAGGTAATGCCCATCACTGACGAGCCCCAATAGGGCGGAATGCGTCTGGTGGTTTTCCGGACTAGGCTGTACTATGTAGCTTGTGAACTGCTGGGAAGAAAACGGCAACAAAATTACAACTAGAATCCTGCTACTTACCCGTAATATAAAGGGTCTATTCTCGACTAAGCGAGGCTCGCCTGCACAGGCTTGATCATGTAAAGAGTACAAAACGTGATCAGTTAATATACAAAGGAACGACAGGATTGTCGCATTTGTTGATATATAAATATATGCAAGTGTGCATGTATGCGTTTTAGCTGTGATTATGGGTTTTGTAAAGCTTTTTTTTTTATAGAGTTCATAGAGTTTTAGAGAGCAGAAGGGAAAACCCGTGTCAGCTCCATCACCTCCCGTTCATTGGCTGGATGACACATGTTGTTGCTAAACTGTGTTCCCCGAGGGATTGTTACAGCTGCAGCTAAAACAGCGGAATCCAGGCATGCTCAGCATGTACTTGTCTAATCGTTCTTTAAAACATTCCTCTGTCTGGGCACTTATAACACATGCAGGGAGATTGTTCCACTCATTCACAACCCGTGTGGATAACGCGACATCGGACCGGATATGGTTCCTCCGAGGTTTAAAAGTTTCAAGCTGTGCCCCGTGTTGAACAATCTGTGTTGAGCTGGAAGAACTGCTGCACCTCCTTCCCCAAATCGCCCCTTAAAATTCGTCTGGTATAAATCAGATCACCACGGCGACGGCGGTAGTCCAGAGTAAATAAGTTCATACATTGGAGACGAAGGGGATAAGGTAAAACACGTAGCATAGACACAGACTTGGATCCGCGCCTCTGAACCTTCTCAATCAACTCACATTCAAATTTCGTGAGTGGGTGTATGGCAGGTAGTCCGTATTCCAGTATTGGACGAACGTGGGAGGAAAACAGGAGCCTGAAGTTCTGCGGTGTCAATTTGTAGAACGACCTTCGTATGGCACAGAGCATCCTGTTGGCAGATGCTACCTTCCGCAAAGCGTCCTGGGTTGTTCTTAGGTCTGAAGAAACAAGTACACCCAAATCCTTCTCACCAACCACATGCTTCAGCAGAAAACCACCAATGTGGTAAGCACCGAAAGGTTCTTGATCACCGATGGGGAGAACACAGCACTTATCACGCTTGATAGGCATTTGCCACTTAACAGACCAATCTTGCAGCAGATCGAGCGTCAGTTGCAAATTGTCAGCATCTTCAATCCTGGATACTTCCGACCACAGTTTAAGATCATCCGCATAGATCAAGCAGTCGATTTGGAGCACCTCCAGGAGATCGTTGGTAAAGATTTTGAATAGTTCGGGACCAAGAACGGAGCCTTTTGATCATCTTGAACGTGTTGCCAGAGCTAAATGAACGCCTGATGTCTGTGGACTTGAAGCGGTTGTTCGGATGAGCAACGGGTGACTAGTTGGTGGGCGAATCACAACCGTCAAGTCACAGTGTTGTTAAATGGACATTTGTGGCTTTTTATGGGGAAACGCTTGCCAGGCGAAAACCCTCCACATCCCTGCAACACTGCCGTCGAAATATTTGCTGGAACCGAGTAAACCCGAACCACCAATTGGCACCACGAGGAGGTTGTTCAACTAGCCAGCCGAACAGTTAAACCTATAAGTCGATATACAGTAGACAATGGACAACCAATCCTAGTACTTATGAATGGAAGGATTTTGATGAGTATTTTTGTTTGTCGCAATCAGCCGACGATTCAGATATGTCGACCAGCTATCCGGAAAAGCACCAGACGGCCGTTTTCGCCCTATTGGGGCTCATCAGTGGTGCGCATCTTTCGGTCCTCTGCGGAGGATCGAACCCATGACTGCTAGTGGCTCTTGCCAACTAGCCCACAGCTTATGCAACTGCGCCATGGAGGACGGTTATCCGACCATCATGAAACGGTCTTCTGGTGCTTTTCCGGATAGCTGGTCGACATATCTGAATTGTCGGATGAT